>PVJI01031232.1:0-13325 GCA_004026765.1 Micronycteris hirsuta
AGTGTTCATTATTGATGAGGTAACAGTAAAATTACTCATACCTTCTGGAGAAGTATAAATCAGTATACACTCTCTCTAGAAGGCAAGTTGACACTATAATTTAAATATTTTAACATTTTTCTACATTCTTTTAGACTGTATCCTAAGGAAATAATGAAAGTTAAACAGAAATTTATGTCTAAAAATGTTTATTTCAGCTTTATTTATTAATAAATAGTATAATTGTAGAAACTAACAACATGTCCAATCATAAGTGATTACTAAAACAAATTATGGTATATCCACACATTGGTATAGCTTAACTAATACGTCAATGGAGCCAGAGATTACCTGGACATTTTAATGGTAGGGTTTAACTCAAGTTTTCTTTCTTTCTTTCTTTCTTTCTTTTTTTAGTTTCCAGCTCAATAAAACTATTTCTAACACTATTCAAAACACAGAGATTCATGACTTATCTGAATAGCTTCTTGTGATTTCAACAGTATTGCCAGGTTTCTAACTGCTACAAATGCTACTTCCTTTCTGGGAAGGTGGAGGAGAGGGCACATGGCTTATGTATAAGTGATCACATGCCCTGATTGGCCTGGAACAGTATGTGTGTCCTATTGTAATTATTAATAGCACTCTTTTCATTCACTCAGAAGTGTCTTGGTTTGTATGATAAATTACATGATCACCTTATTTAAGTAGTAAATATATATTTACAATTGGTTTCGTATATGCATGAAAAGAGACTGGAGAACAATGCACTCAGATGTTAACCATGGTTATCACCGAGTGGTGGTGGAATTATGGGTATTTTTATGTTTCCTTCATATTTTGTATCTTACACATTTTCTATCATGAACATATATTTTCTTTATGGTTTAAAAACAGCAATAAGGAAAAGGAGACAAGAAATGTAGGGAACGCTTTTGGTTCAAAGGCTGACAACCAGGAAGCTTGTCATCATCATCGCTGTTTAACAAGAAGGAGGAAAGTATGGGTCAAGAGCTGACTGGGAAGGACAGTTTAAAATTTTAAATCATGGAGAAAGAAAAAATTAAGAGAGTAAGGTATTAGAAGAAAAGGAGAGGGATAGAATCAAGAATACATGTGAAAAAACTAGACCAGAAGAGCAGAATGCATGCCTCTTTCAAAGATTAGAGGAAAGGAAGGGTAACTAGAGAGTTTTTAGGGGTGGTAGAGCAAAAGGTCTGCCAGAAGCTGTAGCAGCTCCTCCTGAATATAAAGAGACTGTAAAGGTTAATAAATATCAATCAGTTTCTTTAATTTAATTGAGGAGATTTTCATATCCCATATCACTTTTTCCCCTTACGGATAGCATTATAAAATTATGAGCTTCTGTATCAAATAACCTGAAGTTTTTTATTATGTATTTTCCTAGTTCAGGTTTTTGCAGGATTTTTAAAGAATGTTTTATTTTGCTGCTGCAGTTTAAACTTCAGTTTACTAAAAACTTGGACGAGCGACTTTTCATGAGAGAAAACGGCCCTGATTGCTTAAAGTGCCAGAGTGCTTGAAAGACGAAGGAGTCAAGGTCAGCTATGTGCACAGACTGGTGTCGAGCCCTCACCCTCTTACCCGATAACAGGCAATTCCCAGTCCCAGCCAAGTAAGGCATGAAGGTGACCTCTTACAGACTTGCAGGTAGGTTTTCTTTGCTTTTTCATACTGTAGGGGAAAAAAAGAACACCTCACTAAGCTATTGTTCTTTTGGAGGCTTCAAACACCACAGTACTAAGATAATCATGGTGCCTCTGCGGTTGCACTCCAGACTAATCTAAGTTGAGTCCTTGAGTTATATGCTTTTCTTAAACCTTAATCTTTTTGGGGGGGGTAGGTTTACAGAAAAATGGAGAGTAAAGTTCAGAGATTTCCCACATACCTCCTGCCCTTACACATGCATAGCCTCCCCCACCACAGGGGGACATTTGTTATAACTGATAAACCTACACCAACACTTCATCGCCACCGAAGTCCATAGTCTATGGCTTTGAAAAAATGTGTAAATGACAAGTATTCTTCACCAGAGTATTCTCCCTGTCCTAAAAATTCTCTGTGCTCCACCTATTCATCACTCCCCTTCACCCACCCTGGGAAACCACTGATCTCTTTACTGTCTCCACACTTTTGCCTTTTTCAGAATGTTATATAGTTAGAATCATGCAGTATGTAGACCTCTCAGGTTGACTTCTGTCACTCAGTAGTGTGCATTTAAGGTTCCTTTGTATTTTTTCATGCCTTGATAGCTTATTGCTTTCTAACCCTGAGTAATATTCCATTGCCTGGATGTACCACAAACTCTTTATCCATTCACCTACTGAAGGACATCTTTGGTCGCTTCCAAGTTTTGGCCAGTATGAATCAAGCCACTATAAATCTGTGTGCAGGTTTTTGTGTGGATGTAAGTTCTCAACTCCTTTCAGAAAATATAAAGGAGAACAATCATTGCATGGAATGTTAAAAATAATTTTAGCTTTGTAAGGTATCCGCAAACTGTCATCCAAAGTGGCTGTGCCATTTTGCATTCCCACCAGCAATAAATAAGAGTTCCTGTTGCTCCACATCCTTGTCAGCATTTGATTTGTCAGTGTTTTAGATTTTGGCCAGATTTTGACATGTAGTGGTATCTCCATGTTGTTTTAATTTGTATTTCCATGATGACGTATGATGTGGAGAATCTTTTCATATGCTTATTTTCCATCTACATATCTTCTTTGGTGAGGTATCCGTTAAGGTCTTTGACTCATTTTAAAATCAGACTGTTGCCCGGCTGGTGTAGCTCAGTGGATTGAGCGCGAGCTGGGAACCAGAGGGTCCCGGTTCGATTCCCAGTCGGGGCACATGCCTGGGTTGCGGGCCAGGTCCCCAATGAGGGCCATGTGAGAGGCAACCATACATTGCTCTTTCTCCCTTCCTTCTCCTCTCTCTAAAAATAAATAAATAAAATCTTAAAAAAAAAATCAGACTGTTTTCTTATTGTTGAGTTTCAAGAGTTCTTTTTATATTTTATATAACAGTCCTTTATCAGATATGTCTTTTGCAAATATTTTCTCCAAGTTTGTGGTTTGTCTTTTCATTCTCTTCAAATTGTCTTTTGTAGAACATAAGCTTTTCATTTCAATCAAGACTAACTTATAAATTTTCTCATGGATCATGCCTTTGTTATTGTACCTAAAAAGTCAGCACCATTCCCAATATCATATAGATTTTCTTCTATATTATCTTCTAGGAGTTTTACAGTTTCGCATTTTACATTTAATACTGTGATCCATTTTGAGTTAATTTTTAAAGGTGTAAAGTCTGTGTCTAGATTCATTTTTTTGCATATGGATGTCCAGTTGTTCCACCACCATTTGTTGAAAAGATTTTTTTTTGTTCCACTGTATTGCCTTTGCTCCTTTGTCAAAGATCAGTTGAGTATATTTATGTGGGTCTATTCCTGGGCTCTCTATTCTGTTCCAGTGATATATTTGCCTATTCTCTCACCAATACCACGCTGTCCTGATTACTGTTGTAGTTTACACTGAGTCTTGTAGTTGGGTAGGGGGTCAGTCCTCCACTTCTGTTCTTCTTTTAATGTTGTGTTGGCTGTTCTGGACTTGAATTTTATTTTATGTCTATTTTCAGGGAGCTATTGCAAGAAGACTTGTGAGAGACGGACGGACTAAATTAAAGGGCAGACTTTGATGTGAAAGCAGTTCCAAAAACATTTATAGTCTCTTTGAGAGTTGAGACAAAGAGTTACACAGGAAGTTCTGGGTGGCCACAGTGATTATTTGAATTCCACCCAGACTTACAGATGACCCCTTTTCACTTAAAAGTGACATCATGTGGTGGGGTGACATACAGAATCTCTGAACTAAGGAACAGACTTGATAGAAACTCATTATTCTGAGAGTCTGTTCACTTGTAAAATATCTTAGAAGCTTTCAGTAGTACATGAGACACTTAAAAAAAAAGGCAGTAAGCCTCAAAGGACCACTTCTTGTCTTGTATCCTCCATGTGAGAGATGGAACTACAGAGGAGGCACAGCAAACAGCCTAGTGACCGCCTGAGTCAGTAGCTCTGTGAAGATGCAGCTTGCGATGACATTGGAAAGCTTTTTATTTTACTTTACCGCAATTTTCCTCTTTCAAGCCTATGTGAGCTCTCCTACTTAAATTATAAGTCATTGTAACTTCTTGTTGCTGTTGTTTTATTATACATGCAAAGAAAACTAGGTGTTCTGGGAGGTGGGGATTGGAATAAAGCCAAAACAAGAGCACGGAATCAAAAGGCCTTTGGGAGGATGTTGGTAATTGTTGAAGTGGGATCAGGGGTCCGTGTTGGTTCACTCTTCTGTTCTGTTTACTTTACGTGTATTTGAAAGTTTTCACAAGAGGAAGTTTCCTTTAGAAGGCTTTGGGGCATCTCCTAAAACATGGAGAGGAACTGCAAAAAAGTCAGGTCAGAGTGCCCTGTGAAATGGGGTTAGCCTCAGCAGAATTAAATATAATCCTTTGTGTTCAGGAGGAAGTTTGGAACATTTATGTTGAAGCCCATGACACTTTCCATTAGTTAGGGCAAGTTAAGAATATCTCTACTACTGCTAATAAAGAAAATTAGCTAAATCGTAGCTAAAATAAAATTTATTGAATTCTTGATAACTTTTTAGTATAATAATGTTTAAAACCACAGATTAGTATGATGCTGCCTGTATTTAAATCCTGTTTCTATTAATTACTGGTTATCTGTTGTCAGACAGGTCACTTTTTCTTTCCATATAAAAGTGCCATTATCGTCAGGGCACATGCCTGGGTTGCGGGTCCGGTTCCCAGTGAGTACTATGTGAGTGGCAACCATACATTGCTGTTTCTCTCCCTCTCTGTCTCCCTCTCTTCCCCTCTCTCTAAAATAAATAAATAAAATAAAATAAAAGTGCTATTATCATCTTACTGTTTTTAGTCAACATGGATGTTGACACTTGCCCATAGTCGGGTCCCCAGACTATGACCTAGTTACATGGTTACTCCCCATCCTCCATCCCTCACCTCTTTCTCTTCCAGATAGATGTGCCCCAGTCGCAGGAACACAAAGTGCATCTCAGAAGCATCCACTACAAAACTAACAGTTCTCTCATAGCACGCCTTGGCCTCAGCATGATTTCCACTCAGAAAATAGAGGTGGCCCTTCAAACTCCAGACATTGGGGTTCTGAAAAAGTGAAGAACAAGTAGCACATGGGATGAGGTGGTATTTTAAAGTACATTAATGGGCTTTGTTTAACATTGAAATTTAGATTAAGTCTGCTTTCTTTTTCTAATAGTACTCAGTTAAAAAGAGGTCTGCCCTCTCATTTCTTTCTTGCATTCTTGCATTTTTGTCTTGGGGGTAAATATTAAGAAAAACATTGAAACAATGACGGTGTTCACAATGAGAAAAACAGAAGTCCAGAAAATTTCAAATAGATTAACTATCTGCTAAAGAGCTGTCCTTATTTCCTCTGCCCCTTTGTAAAACTCATGATTGCTTAAGAAAAACCAATGGAAGGAAACAGGTAGATGAGTTAACAGACAACTGATGATCCCCACCTCTGGCAACCAGAAGTCTACCTGAGATATGATGTCGCCCCCTTTAAGAAAGCCTGCTCGCCCCTTCTTCAAACTAAACTCAAGAGGCTTTAGCAAAAGTTATTACCAGGTAATCCATCTGGGCTGCTTGTTGAAGGTATTCCTCTGCCTTGGGAAAGTCCTTCTTGAGAAGGTGTATCTGAGCCAGCACCAAGTAATACTCACAGCTGGGGCCTCCTTGTGAGCGTAACAGCTCATGTGCAAGCACTCTGTGCACATACTGCAAGGGAAAATCGGACTGTAAGGGACACATGAATGGCTGCCTTGTGTCCGTTCCATGGCTCTTATGGTCGAAGGTTCTGTTTCTGATAATAAATAATAAGGAACATATTATAGAATGAAGTGATTATCAACTTCAAAAGGTTAGAGGTGAATTACAAACATTCAGTTCATCATGGATCCATTACCAGCTATTCACTTAGTCACCAAATGTAGACTTTTCCAAGTGAGTAATTGGCAGTATTACACAATTCTGGTCTTGCTGGGCATCATACTAGATATGTTTTTTTTTTAATATATTTTTAAAATATTTTATTTATTTATTTTTAGAGAGAGAGGGGAAGGAAGGGAGAAAGAGAGGGAGAGAAACAGCAATGTATGGTTGCCTCTCACATAGCCCTCACTGGGGACCTGGCCCGCAACCAAGGCATGTGCCCTGACTGGGAATCGAACCGGGACCCTTTGGTTCCCAGCCCACGCTCAATCCACTGAGCTACACCAGCCAGGGCCTCATACTAGATATGTTTTAACCTGTGTTTGTAAAGGAGGAAAGATTTATATGATCTGAAGAGAAACCAGAGTATTAACCTGTATTTGTTATGCTGCAGAGAGACACTTGGTTGACATTTACACATGAGGTAACATTTTTAGGCAGCTGTAATTGTAAGGAAACTTAGAGGCAAAAACCTCTCTCCTAAAATTCTATACTCAGGATCTTGGAAACAGTGTATCTGTTTCTGACACACTCTCAAACATTTGTTATATGCATCAGTTTTATACTTAGAGCTATTCTTTATTTTTAATACTATACAAGGCCTGCAAATTTGACAAAGTCACACGTACTTGCTAAGCAAAGGCAGAACCCTTCTTTTCTTTCTCCTCACTTCCTGTCTCAGCCTATAATATAGAAACTTCCACTAACACTTATACCTTCTCAGGAAACACTGGGCAGAGGCTCTGCAGCTGTTCCCACTGCCTGCATTCTGGCTTCTGACATGGGCGACAGGGAGACAGAGAGCCTGTTTCTCTACTGGGAAAGTTTAATGTGGCCCCTCCCACCCAGTACATCATTCTTCCACCCAAAGTGGAGCATGCATACTGCAGGATCGAGGCAGCTTGATCCTGCTCTCTCTCCTATTGCTTGCTTCATGGGTATATTTCTTGCTTCCCATGTAGTAGGTAGACCTCCTAGGATGTTCTTCTCTGGGAGGAGGCTGCCATTCTCCAGGTGTTCCACCTGTGACAGTATGGGTAAGTCAAATCTGGAACCAGTCACATCTCCAGCCCCATTTTACCAATAAAATAATTTAATATTTTTATCCCCCCCCATTTAGCACTGTGTATCTGTTCCAATGGGTTTAGAACCTGAAAGGGAAGAAAGGTATGATTAGGCTCCTATAAACCCCCAACACTCACATAATTTGAGTTCCCATCATGAAGTGACAACAGTTTACATAAGACTCAATCTGAATTTACTGTGCTGATATTCTACAGGGAGCAGACTTGCAGTGAGGTCTTTTGATGTGCTCTATAGAGAGTGGTTCATACTTGGATGCTCATCCCATTGGATTTACAGTGTGCTCTCAACAGCTTATTTGATTTCTGCGTCAAACAATCTTAAGCTTGCAAAGATACCATTACAAGTAGAATAGTAGTTCATTAAAATTTTTCCACTAACTTGCTCAAATCCAAATAATCTGACCTGCACAGCGTTGACCTTCATCAAAAAGTGTATGGTCTCCATAAAGATGGTGGTAGGAGTTTGGGAAACACCCTGAGGGGAAGGTTGCAGAAAAGTTGATGAATCTTGAGATTTTGATGCTTCTGAAAATACATTAAAAGAACAGACAATTAGGTGTAAAGGAAACAATATACGAAGCTCAGATACACTACTGTAGCAGGGAGAGTATTCTAATCTAATCTATGACATAGATTATAATCTGGAAAGCAATAGGTTGCTCCATACCAATGGTCCCAAAAGAGGAGCCCTCAAAGGTTCTTAAGATTAGTCTACTGGTGGCTCCAAGCACAAGTCACAACCAAATCAAAGTATTTTAAAAAGTATTCAGATCTTTCTGAATCTGAAACACAATCTATAGATGTTCTAAAAATGAAAAATGATTGTTAGAAAATCATAGGTCTGTAGTTGGCTACTTTTCTGAGCTAAATATAAACCCTTGTTTATTTATCTTTTGTTCTTTTCTTTTTTTAATTGTTGCTCAAGTACAGTTGTCTCCCTTTTCACCCCACCACAGCCCCGCACCCCCCCCATCTCTGCTTCCCACCCTCAAACTTACATAGCCTTTGGCTTTGTCCATGTGACCTTTATACGTGTTCCTTGATGGACTTTCCCCTATTATCCCCTATTATTCCTCTCCCACCTCCTCTCTGGTTACTGCCAGTTTGTTCTTTATTTCAATGTTTCTGGTTGTATTTTCCTTGCTTGTTTGTTTTGTTGATTAGGTTCCACTTATAGATGAGATCATATGGTATTTGTCTTTCACTGCCTGGCTTATTTCACTTAGCATAATGCTCTCCAATTCCATCCATGTTATCGCGAAGGGTAGGAGCTCCTTCTTTTTTTCTGCTGTGTAGTATTCCATCATGTAAATGTACCATAGGTTTTTGATCCATTCATTTACCGATGGGCATTTAGGCTGTTTCCAGCACTTGGCTATTGTAAATTGTGCTGCTATGAACATTGGAGTGCATAGGTTCTTTTGGATTGGTGTTTTAGGATTCTTTAGATATAATCCCAGCAGTGGAATTGCTGGGTCAAAAGGCAGTTCAATTTTTAGTTTTCTGAGAAAATTTCATACTGTTTTCCACAGTGGCTGTGTAACAGGGTGCAATCAGGCCCTCCCCACCCCACCAAACGAAGGATTTGAAACAAGGTCTAGAACTTGGTGTGTCCAGGAATTATAAAGTATAGGATATCCTCACCCTCATGAGTTTCAACTGGGGGATAGGACACAGGAAGCAGGGCCATTGAAAGTTATTTTGCATATCTATAACTTTTGGCTGGCTTCATAGATATGTTAAGTAGCTATGGCCATGCTTTGAGCCAGGGAAATGGGAGTGATTTTGACCCATGATGTAACTGGGAGGCAGCACCCCCTGTAGCAGGACCTCTGTGAAAGCTTGGAGATGACTGGCTCCACGCCACAGGGCCACGCCTCCCCCAACTTACTATGGCTGCCAAGAAAAGCTGGAAAAATATGGGAATGCTGGCAGGTGTAGCTAATTGAGGGAGAAGTCAGAAATGGAGCTACAGAGGAAGATTCACACTGGGATTTAAACCTAAGCACAGCAGCCATACCAGGGGAACCACATGGTTTTGGGGCTCCCTTTGCTATGCGGCTCAGGAAGCAGGAGAGGCAATGCGAGACCTTGCAGGGGAGGAAAGGGGTGAAAAGACTCTTGCTGGTGGGCTATGAGGAGGTGCCATGTGGGTTTGGATTAAGAACTGGAGATCCCAGCAACACAGCTGCTGGTGCTGGGAACCACGGGAGGCCCGCCAGCCAAGCACGGATTACTGGGAAGAACTGGGGGCTACCTGAGCTACGGACTTCTATTTTTTTCCTCTGATACAGTACTCCTAACTGGGAAGAAGGGGGAAGGACTGTGTGTTGGTGGGTGTTTTGAGGGACTTTGGGAATTTAACGAATACATTAAGTCATTACTCTTAAGTCTGTGTAATTTTTGAATAAATAGTTCCTTTCCTTTTTACCAAACTCTGGCACTGACAGTCATAATTCTTTGGCAGCGGGCAAGGTGAACCTAGTACAGGGGAACCCCAGGATGGGGGGTCCATTTGGTAACAGTATCTTGTCCCCTCCCACAGGCCTATTCTGTAACAGCTGCGCCAGTCTGCATTCCCACCAACAGTGCACTAGGGTTCCTTTTCTCCACAACCTCTCTAATTTGTTGTTTGATGATTTGATTATGATGGTCATTCTCACTGGTATGAAGTGGGATCTCACTGTGGTGTTTGTTAATTTGCATCTCTCTGATGGCTAGTGATGCTGAGCATCTTTTCATATGTCTCTGGGCCCTCTGTATGTCCTCCTTAGAGAAGTGTTTGTTCAAGTCTTTTGCCCATTTTTTAACTGGGTTGTTTGTCTTCCTGGAGTGGAGTTGTGTAAGTTCTTTATATATTTTGGAGATCAAACGCTTGTCTGAGGTATCATTTACAAATATATTTTCCCATAGGATTGTTTCTCTTTTCATTTTTTTAAATTACTTTATTGTTGTTCATTTACAGTTGTCTGCATTTCCCCCCCACCACATCCCCCAACCCCAGTCAAACCCACCTCCCCCACTTGCTTCCACCCTCTCCCTTGGTTTTGTCCTTGTGTCCTTTTATAGTAGTTCCTGAAAACCCTTCCCCTCATTGTCTCCTCCCCTCTCCCCTCTGGTTACTGTCGGATTGTTCTTAATTTCAATGTCTCTGGTTATATTTTGCTTGCTTTTTTCTTTTGCTGATTATGTTCTTATATAAATCCCTTTAACATTTCATTTAATAAAGGCTGGGTGATGATGAACTCCTTGAACTTGACCTTATCTGAGAAGCACTTTATCTGCCCTTCCATTCTAAATGATAGCTTTGCTGGATAGAGTATTCTTGGATATAGGTCCTTGCCTTTCATGACTGGAATAATTCTCTCCAACCCCTTCTTGCCTGCAAGGTCTCTTTTGAGAAATCAGCTGACAGTCTTATGGGAATTCCTTTGTAGGTAACTGTCTCCTTTCCTCTTGCTGCTTCTAGGATTCTCTCCTTATTTTTAATCTTGGGTAATGTAATTATGATGTGTCTTGGTGTGTTCCTCTTTGGGTCCAACCTCTTTGGGACTCTCTGAGCTTACTGGACTTCCTGGAAGTCTATTTCCTTCACCAGCTTGGGGAAGTTCTCCTTCATTATTTTTTCAAATAAGTTTTCAATCCCTTGGTCTTCCTTTTCTCCTTCTGGCACACCTATGACTCAGATGTTGGGACGTTTAAAGATGTCCTGGAGGTTCCTAAGCCTCTCCTCCGTTTTTTGCATTCTTGTTTCTTCATTCTTTTCTGGTTGGATGTTTTTTTTCTTTCTGCTGGTCCACTCCGTCGATTTGAGTCCCAGTTTCCTTCTCATCCCTATTGGTTCCCTACAGATTTCCCCTCATTTCCTTCATTTGTTCAAGTAATTGCAACAATTTTTCGTCGAATTCTGTGAGCATCCTGATTACCAGTGTTTTGAACTGTGCATCTGATAGGTTGGCTATCTCTTCATCATTTAGTTGTATTTTTCCTGGAGCTTTGATGTATTCTTTCATTTGGGCCATTTTTTTTTCTCGGTGCGCCTGTTACTTTAAGGGGCGGAGCCTTAGGTATTCACCAGGGCGGGTCAACTCAGGTCGCTATTTTGTGACGCAGCCTGTGGGGGTGGGTCTTGAGAGAACAATGGCGCTTGCTCTGCTCTCCGCACTGCTACCCCCAAGCAAGTTGGGCCCCGCTGCGCTGGCTCTGGGTTGAGTGGGCAGGTTTGCACAGTTCCAAGTCCCTGTGGGTCTCCCCAACGAACTCTCCTGTGAGGCTGGGAGTTCCTCCCAACACCACTTCAGCCCCCACAGGTGCCCTCAATCGGTGGTTTGAGGTCTTATTTACCCAGGTTGGTGGGTTGCTGTTCGGTCCTCTCCACTCCCAGCTTTTTCTCCCGGTTTATCTGCACGAGAATGAGGGCCTGCCCGGTCCACCAACCTTGGCCCCGCTGGGTCCGGGTGGGCTGGGTGCTGGCTGCGTTTTGGTCAGGCACGCCTGTCGAGGGTCTCTCCCGGCAGCTGCAGCGCTGCCAGTACCGCTCCACAAGCTGCCGTCCTGCCGTGCGCTCACCGCCCTGCTCCCTGCGCGTTCTCCACCCTGCTTACCACGCGCTTCCTGCCCGGCTCCACCCTACTTACCAGTCTGGATGCATGTGTCTTCTTTAACTCCTTGGTTGTCGGACTTCCACTCAGTTCGATTTTCTGTCAGTTCTGGCTGTTTTTGTTTATTTAAATTGCTGTTTTTCCTCTTTTGGTTGTGTGAGGAGGCAAAATGTGTCTACCTACGCCTCCATCTTGCCGGAAGTCTCGGTTCTTTTTTCATTTTAATGCTGTTTTCTTTAGCCAGGAAATAAAAAGCTTTTGCATAAGCTTTTTATTTTGATGAGGTCCCATTTGTTTATTCTTTCCTTTATGTCCCTTACTCTAGGGGACATATCAATGAAAATACTGCTGCGTGGAATATCTGAGATTTTCCTGCCTATGTTCTCCTCTAGGATTTTTGTGCTGTCACAACTTATATTTAAGCCTTTTTCTATCTTGAATTTATTTTTGTGTATGGTGTGAATTGGTGATCGAGTTTCATTTTTTTGCATGTAGCTATCCAGATCTCCCAATACCATTTGTTGAAGAGACTATTTTTACTCCATTTTATGCTCATGCCCTCTTTGTCGAATACAATCATCCCTTCCTATATTATGGTTCACTTATTGCAGCTTCACTGTATTGCGGGTTTTTAAAAAAAATATGTATCTAATTCTGTATCGCGGAGTTTTCACTATATCACGGGATTTTGTGGTATATAGGTATTTATATAATATTTATGATTTTAATTATTTTTGCCTAAAAATTTTAAAACAATATAAAAATATTAATTCAAACATATTAAAAGAATATTAAATTGAAATAAAATACAGTATGTATTTCATCAGCAGATGAATACCATACTGTACACAATGGAAATGCATTACGCCACTACCACTTGCACAAGTTTGCCAATGTGAGATTGTACATGGCACACTATTGGCTGGTGGAATGGAAAGCGACCAACCACAGCACCGTGTTCTGTATTCTGGACATTGATTGGCTCAGTGACCATAGCATCGGTCTGTTTGCTCTCCCGCACTGTGCCCATATGTTCAGCATCTCTCCTTGTTCACTTCACATTGACGTCTGATCGCTGCACATAGTGTTGCTCTGAGGTGTTGTGTTTTTGTGAAATTTCCGTAAAAGTTTTAATTTATTTCAAGCCCTATGATGCCACCCAAACACTCTGTGCCTTCTAAGGCTTCTGGCAGTGAACCCAAGTGCCAGAGGAATATGCTTACCATCAAAGAAAAGGTGGAACTTCTTGACATGTTAAAGGAAAGCAAAAGCTATGCGGCCATAGGCCGCCATTACAGGATCAACGAATCTACTGTTCACTACATAAAGAAAGATGAGAAGAATATTAGGTCTACAGCAACAATGACTTTTAACAAGACTGCAAAGAGGGTGGTCACTTCCCGCAATAAGGCCATTGTGAGGATGGAATCTTCATTGGCCCTGTGGATAAATGACTACAGGAGGAGGAATATTTCGCTGGATACCAACACCATCTGGACGAAGGCCAAGAAACTTTATGATAGTTTTGTGGAAAGCATGAACTTTCACAACTGTGACGAGTATGAAGATGAGGATGATGATGCAGAAGCAG
>PVJI01031233.1:0-13325 GCA_004026765.1 Micronycteris hirsuta
GCTGCCCCGTCTCTGTTGGGACAGAAATACCGAACCAGAGGCACAGATGGACAGTGGCGCCGGGGGCGGGGAGGTGCGCCGCCGCTTCTTTCTGGAGGGTCTGTGGTTCTTTGAAAACTTGGTCAGTTTCTTCCTCAGTTACTGTGCCAGTCAGTATTTCCAATTCCTCATTAATTTTTCAGTTACCTTTTAACGTTCTCTTTATGAGTAGTTTTCTCACTTTGTTCTTATTTCTAGTTTATATTAAATAGACTCTAGAATTCCATTTTATTGTCCTTTTCAAAGAAACGGCGTTAGATAAAATAAGCAGTTCTGCTGCTTTCATTTTGTGGTTTATTAATTTCTATCTTTATTTCATTCTTTCCTTCCGCTTTCCTTGGACTTTGTTTTGTTAACTCGTTTTTCTAGTCTCACTTCATTTGTGTTCAAACCCGCATACTTCTAACAGTGAAAAAGGGGGGTACAGTGTAGTGAGGGGGGCTGTGGCATGGGGCCTGCCAGGCCGTCCCCACCCGTGACTGTGGCAGGGCCCTCAACTGCCCTGGAGCCTTGCTGAGGGGGAGGCCACCCAAGAGGATGTACGGGTTCCCACTGCTAGCCAGTACTTAGCGGCCCAGGGGGGCGCTCAGCAACGGGGCACAGCTGCTGGTGCCTCCCTGCAGCTCCGATTTCTAACGGTCCCTCCGACCCCTTCCTCCAGGGCCAGGCACTGCACTGGTCCCCACGGACACAGGCAAACAGGGTGACTGGCCCTGCTGTCACGGTGCCCCCATTCTCATGGGGGACAGGCCTCGGATGGAAATGGCACACGTGAATTAGCGCAGTGATGGTGACAACTACAAGAGTGGAGCGCAGCCTGAGCGAGAAAACAGAAAGCCTTCGCACCGAGGAGGGGCCCTTCGATCTCTCACTTCAGGGTGGGAGCATCTGTAAGGAAGAGCACGTCCAGCGGAGAGCAGGGCCCGGGCAGGGCCTCTGAGCGGAGAAGGGGACTGGCTGGAGCCGGGAGGAATGCGAGTTGGGTCTGTTTCTTTACTATTGTAATCAGTTTCTAGTGGATGGTTGGTTACCTGAGCGAGTGACCTGTACAATTTCTGCTTTTCTGAATGTACGGCTCCCTTTGTTCATTGCTTCAGGTGCAATATCTTTTTTTTTTTAATATTTATTTATTTATTTTTAGAGAGAAAGGAAAGGAGGGGAAAGAGAGGGAGAGAAACATCAATGTGTGGTTGCCTCCCAAGCATCCCCAACTGGGGATCTGACCACCAACCCAGGCATGTGCCCTGACTGGGAATCGAACCGGCGACCCTTTGGTTCACAGGCCGGCGCCCAATCCACTGAGCCACATCAGCCAGGGCAGGTGCAATATCTTTATTGCTCTCCCACAGCAGTCGCGGAAGTGATGTTGGTCCTGTCCACCCTCTGGACGGTCCCTCCCACTGCGTGGTGGTCGGTTCCGTCAGATGCACCGTATCCTGTGTAATGAGAGGCCGGATCACATGCTCGTGCCTCTTCTGGTTCTCTCCGCTCCACGGAGGCAGCTTATAGTTTTGTTCCCTGTGTTCTACTGCAGTGCTACTGGAACCTGGAGACTCCCAGCAGCACACACCAGTCTTCTCTGTGGAGAGCTTTCTGCTTGGAATTCACTTTCTCTGATGCCCACAGGCCAGACCCGCACCTGCACCCACCCCGCCCCAGCCTGGCCGGCGTCCCGTTTGCATTGGACTGCAGTACCTGTTGGGGGAGGTTATTTTAAACTGTTGAGGTTTGAAGCTATTTTCCATCTCTTCCCTGCTTTCTGCTCATACATGCTTCAGTTTCCCCAGTTACGATCGGGACATACCGGCCTTTCCCACTTCAGGCTGCGGTGCAGGCACAGCTCCCCATGCTGAGACAACCCTTTGGTTCTGGGTGAGGCCCCTTGGGTGTCCCAGAGCGTGAGCCTGCCAGGGCCGCCGGTGCGCCACATCGGGGCTGGTTCCAGCTTTCTGTGATTATACACCACACTGTCACGAACTGCTTTGATCAAATCCCCCTTTATATCTCAACGCTACTTTTGATTTGCATTTCCAACTGGCTGAACGGAAGGGGCAGTTGCTCTGGTCTCCTGCTCACTGCCAGGCAGTCCTGGGGCCGTTGCATACACTGTTGTTTTCCCCACCACCCTGCGAATACAACTTGTCGTTTTTGCTCATGGACTGAGTGCACAGTGGCTCCCTGAAGCCATTCTATTCAGTGACGTTCACCCTTTCAGCCAGCGGCATGCTTCCCTGTGCAGCTCGCTCAGGGGTTCCCACAGCACAAACCTCGAGTTCTGTTCGCTAACGTGTTACATTAATTCTTTGCTCATCTTACAGAGTGTGCTTTGGCTCCCACAGCTCTGAGGCCTTTTAAGGCCAGAGCTTTGTTACTTCACCATCAGGTTGGGACTTAGATGGCGAGCATGGCTCCTCTCTCCTGCTGCAATCAGTAAGTGCCTGCCCTTTGTGGCGTGTGGGGGTGAGGCTGAAGGGAGGGCCAGGAGGAGGGACAGGCATGTGAGGGGGCTGGGTGAGGGTTTGGAGGCCGGGCCTGCAGGTCTGGCTCTGAGCCTGTCTGGCAGCCCACAGACCAAGTGTGAGAGACCGTGTGTGCAAAGCAGGGCTGACTGCTCACACTCATTCCTGGGAATGAGTAGAAAAGACTCAGTTCTCAGCTCTGTGTGGCCCTAAGCAGAATTCATCACTCTCTGAGCCTCAGCTCCTCTCCTGGACCTTGCTGGGCAGGGCCTTCTGAACTCCTCAGGACTGACATGAGGGACCGAGGGGCCCTCCCCCATGAGACAAGGGGACAGGACTCCTGGACGAGGACTGCAGAGTTTGTGGGGGGTGTTCCCACCAGACCCGCCGGGGGCCCAGGGAGGCAGAGCCTGGGCTGGGAGCAGTGGGTGCTGGGGGCAGTGGGCTGGAAGGGTGGCCTGGGGCAGGTACTGGCTAAGGGTCTGGGGTGGGTTTCATGGACCTCGTGCCCTGGTGACTTAGACCCGCCCTCCCCGGAACTCAGACGTGGGTGAGAGTCCAGTGAGAGGACAGAGGCCAGTGGGGCACTGCGCTTCCATCTTCATGTTCAAGTAAAGGTGGTTCCCAGGAAGGATTCCACCGCCGATGACCGCTGAGAGCTCGGAGGACTGCAGGCCAGGCAGGTGGGGGCGTTTGCGCAAGCCCATGCGGCGTGGGGCACAGCAGACCTGGAGGACCGACCACTGGATTCGAGCTGGGCCAGAGTGCTCAGCCGTTCTCCTAGTTCTTAGATTTCCTGTTCTGATGAAAAACTTCAGATTTTTGCCTTTAAATACAAAAGTAATCTGCATAGAGTTGAAAATTCAAGCCATGGGAAAGATACAGAATGAAAGAAAAATCCCTTTCCCTCATCCATCCTAGCCTTACCATACAGAGATGGCCTCTCAAGTTTCTTTGAATCTTCACGGAAATCTCTGCACAGGTACAAAACTTGTCACTGTCTTAGAACAGGCAGGGCTGTAACTTGCGGTTCAGTTTGCGCATCTGACCTCACGAGCTGCAATTGCGATGTGCATCCAGCACAACAAGGAGCATGTGGCATGAAGCTGCGGGGACACGTGTCCCCTGGCTGCACCTTTAACAGGGGTGTCAGGGTAGAAGGAATGAGCCGGGGAGGAAGGGAGGCGCGGAGCCGCCGCAGGTGTTTCTTTTACTGGACGCGGCTCATGGCCGCGTTCAGGTTTTGCTTTTCACCTTTGAATCTGTGAGAAGATGAGCAGGAAAAAGCAAAAGGCGCTGGTGGTGGCACGCCCAGCACTGCTGGGTCAGGGTTCGAGCCCCTGCGGTGTCCCTGCTTCCTTCCAGCTCCCGCTGCAGGTTCTTCCTCCCCACCCCACCAGGGACACCATTGTCCCCAAGGACAGAGGTGTTGGGGTGGGGTGCCCAGGGCCTTGCTCCTAGGAGCCCTCCTGTTTCACCCCCTTCTCCCTTGTCCCCTTGTGAGCCCTGAGCGGAGGTGAGTGGCCGGGACTTGCAGCCCTTCCAGGGCTCAGGTTACTACAGCGCCCCCTCCCCCAGGGCCATAGGCAGCAGAGGAAGCAGCCCTGTCTTCCCAATCCTGTAGGAAAAGGAGGGGACAGCTGGGAGCTTTGAACACCAAGCCTGAGGGGACCACCTAGAGTAGCTACACTCATCGAGGTGTCCTCTTCCATCCAGGCTCTGGGAATCCGCCCACCACCGCCCTCATTGCTACCTCCCAGGACCAGGCTGGGTGGACAAGGTCAAAGGGAAGGAGGCCTGGCTGGAGGCAGGCAGCGTGCCTTGCCTAGTGACCCTGGGCGTGGAACAGAAACAGGCCCACAAGGGGCCATGGTGCAGGAAGAGCAAATGACTGGGGGCAAGGGGCCCAGGGTGGGTCCTGAGGGGTTTGAGCCCCACTGTCCAGGCATCTGGGACCTGGAGCGGGGATCCCAGGAGACCCCCAGCTCGGTGCCTACAGAAGCGGTGTGCAGTGAGCTGGAGCAGGCGCCCACCCAGGCCCTCGGAGGCTTCCTCCTCCCTGTCTTCTTTAACAACCCGTGTTTCACCCTGGCTGGTGTGGCTCAGTGGATTGAGCACTTGCCTACCAACTAAAGGGTCACTAGTTCGATTCCCAGTCGGAGCACATGCCTGGGTTGCAGGCCAGGTCCTCAGTGGGGTCATGCAAGAGGCAACCACAAGTTGATGTTTCTCTCCCTCTCTCCCTCCCTTCCCCTCTCTCTAAAACGAAATAAAATCTTTTCTGGTGTTCTTTTTTTTTTTAAGATTTTATTTCGTTTTAGAGAGAAGGAGAGGAGAGAGGGAGGGAGAGAAACATCGATTGACTGCCTCCTGCATAGGCCCCAACCTGAAACTGGGAGACCCTTACATTCAAAACTGTACAAACTTCCCCTCTCTCTAGAAATAAGTAAATAAAATATGTTTAAAAACCCAACTACTCATGTTTCATAAGGAGCACTGGGAGCAGGAGGAGAGGGGAAAGGTGGTCTGGGAGGCACGGCCTTCCCTCCCAGATGGGCCTCAGGCCCCCAACCTCACAAAGCCCATTCAGAACACCTCGCCCTGGCAGATTTTTCTCAGCCCAAACTCAGGTCACACGGTGCTCTAGGGGGAGCTGGGCTCCCATGGGGTGGGGGAGACACCAAAGCTGGACAAGCCTGAGGGAAACGCGGCCTGCAGAGCAGAGGGAGGGAGACCAGGAGACGGGAGGAGAGGAAGCCCATCAGCCTTGGCTGAGAGCACCCCTGAAAGAGGAACCCTGGCTTGGGCCCCTGAGCAAGGGCGGTGGTGTGTTTATCACCCTCTGCAGTCCTTTAGCCCCTTGGCAGTTTTGGTGACAAACATCGCCCACTGGAGCTGGTGTTTCCAGTTGAAGGTGGTGAAAGGGAGCAGCAAGAGTCTGTGGTCGTCTCAGCAGGTGTCCCGTGTCTGGGTGGCGAGGCCATTGGTGGTGAGTCCATGACGCCCACCAAGGTGCGCATCTGCCTGGAGTGCTGTAGCCACGTGGGCAGGCAGATGCCGTGGGACTGTTGTCCTAGGACAGGACCTGCCAGCTTCTGGGGGCTGACAGGCTTGTGCTCAGGCATGACCCCAGGAAGAAGTGACAGAGAGGAGCTGCCGTATGGTGAGAACATGGACCTCCGAGTCTGACCTAGCCAGTGTGAGACTCAGCTTCCCCATTTCTTTTTTTCTTTGCTGATGAGAGAGCAGTGGGGGGCATTTGTTGTTCTACTTACTTATGCATTCATTGGTTGATTCTCACATGTGCCCCGACCAGGGTCTCGAACCTGCAACCTCAGCATTTCAGGATGACACTCTCACCAACTAAGCTACCCAGCCAGGGCAGTTTCCCCATTTCTAAAATGGAGTTAATGCTACCTACCTTGCTGAATTGTTGAGAAAATTGGGAATAACGTTTATTAATCACCATGCAGGTATTCAACGGGGGCTGTTGTGTGTGACATAAGGACCTTGGGGCTCAGGAAAGTCAGGACTGTGAAGGCGGAAAAGCGGCTGGAGCCAGAGCAGCTGTGCTGACTGGCTGAAGCTGAGGCAATGTGAGCTGCCGAAGGGTTTTAAGCAGGAGAGAGACGTGGTCAGATCCAGGCTTTATTTTTTTAAGATTTTATTTATTTTTAGAGAGAGGGAAAGGGAGGGAGAAAGAGAGGGAGAGAAACAGCAATGTATGGTTGCCTCTTACATGGTCCTCACTGGCCCGCAACCCAGACATGTGCCCTGACTGGGAATCGAACCGGTAACCCTTCGGTTCGCAGCCTGCGCTCAATCCACTGAGCTACACCAGCCAGGGCTCAGACCCGGGCTTTAGAAGGGTCACCACCAAGGCCAAGGGGAAGAGAGACCAAAGAACACAGCTATCGCAGGATGAGGAGGACTGGGGGGGGGGGGGCAGTGGGGCCGGAGAGGAGGGGCAAGTGTAAGGCGGCCCCTTCCTCCATTCTCAGCCAGCTCTTTTCCATCCTTTTGACCCTTCAAGTCCCAGACCCCACCTCAGTCCCAGCCTCTCCTGCCTCCAGGTAGAAAGTGACACGAGAGGCAGAGACAGAATTAGATCAGGAGACATTTTGCCGAGACACACAGCTTTTTTTCTCCCCTAAATATAAAAAAATATTGTGAAAGTCTGTGTGTCTATACACATAGGCCTGTATAAGCTAAAACTTGCCATTTTAACCACCTAAAGTGTATAATTCAATGCCATTAATTACATGCAAAATGTACAGTCATCACCACTACCTGTTTCCGAAACCCTCTCATCAGCCCAGACAGAAACTGTATCCACTAAGCAGTGACTCCCATGTCCCTTCCTCCCCGCCTCTGGTAGCGTCTAATCCACTGTCTGTCTGTATGAATTTGCCAGTTCTAGATAGTTCATGTAAGTAGAACCTGCAATAATTGTCCTCTTCTGTCTGGCTTCCTTCACTCTACGTCCTGCTTTGGGGGTTGTCCACATTGCAGCAGGTGTCACGGCTTCATGCCTTTTGTGACTGAGTGATGTTCCATCACATGGACAGACCCTTTCCTTCTTTTTCTTTTTTTTAGAGAGAGGGGAAGGGAGAGAGGAAGAGGGGGAGAAACATTGGTAAGAGAGAAACATCGATCAGTTGCCTTCCATATGCGCCCCAACTGGGGACTGAACCCACGCCCTGACTGGGAATCGAACCAGTGACCTTTCAGTTTGTGGGATGATGCCCAACCAACCGAGCTACACCGGCTAGGGCAGACCTCCTTTCCTTTATCCGTCCATCAGTTTATGGGCATTTGATGTGTTTCTACCTTTCTACTGCTATGCACATTATGTACAAGTTTTTGTATGAACATGTTTCCAGTTCTCTTGGGTAGATACCTAGGAGTGAGATAGCTTGGTTGTAAGGTAATTTGTGTTTAAGTTTTTGAGGAACCACCAAACTTTTTTCCACAGTGGCCGCACCATTTTACATTCCCACCAATGTTACATGAGAGTTCCAATTTTTCTATATCCTGACCCCCACTTATTTTTTTATTATAGCCATCCCAGGAAGTATGAAGTGGTATCTCAGCTTTCTGTTTTTTAATCTGAAAATTTTACCATCATTTACATATTAAAGGCTTTTACTGTCCATAGCAGGATTTGAACCCAGGTCTGTGAGGCCCTAAAGCCTATACGCATCTCCAAACCTCCCTCCTCACAGAAGTTCACCTTCAGATCCTGGTAAAGTGCGCAGACAAAGGGTAGAGAGCTGAAGGGCCAGTACCTTCTTGCCTGCTGGCTCCCGCTTAGCACTTGGGTGGCTTGTCCCCAGCATGCCTGGGAGGGGAAGACAAAAAAATACATTTCCCTTAGAGCTTCACCCAGCTGGAAAGCAGCATCTCACCGTGGGCCTCAGCTGAGGTAAGAGTCTCCTTGGAACAGGGACATGGTTGTCCTGGGTGCCCTGGGACTGCTCCCTGCCCATCCTGTAGCAGGCACCGGCCCAAGGCTCAGGGCTGCCATGTCAGGGCGGAGACTGGGTTCAGTTTGCCAGGAGTCCAGACCAGTGGGGTACGAGACTAAAAAAAGGGCGGGGCTCTGAGGGGTCTGCTTCTCCCATCTGTGGGTGTTGAGCGAGGAGATGTATTTGAAGAATTCTGAAAAAATGTTTGGATCACAAACTCAAACTCAACATGGTATTGTTTTATCTCTTTATTAACAATAATTTGTTTCACTTACTCTGTGCCAACACTGTTCTCAATGCTTTATAAATACAGGGGTGGACAAAAGTAGGCTTATAGTTGCACTGTGACATTCTTTTGAGTTATAAAGCTATTGTAATCATCATAAACCTGCATGTCCTTTTCCATACAAACAACTGTAAATCCCCTTTTGCCCCCCACTGTACCTTAACTTAAATCTCACATCAGTAGGTTATTTCTATTCTCCAATTAGAAAAGTGAGGTACAAAAAAGGAAAAAAAGGAAAGGAAAGAAAAAAGAAAAGTGAGGTACAGAGACTGCAAACCACAAAGCTGGAATTTGAGCTCAGTCTGGCTCCGAAAACCAAACAATTATACTTGGACAAGATCTAAATGGGGGCATCCAACCTGTGGCCCACGGGCCAAATGCAGCCCAGGACGGCTGTGAATGCGGTCCAACTCAAAATCATATATTTACTTAAAACATTATGAGATTTCGTTTTGTTTTTTACATGTCACAATGTATTTAATGTGTGGCCCAAGACAACTCCTCTTCCAGTGTGGCCAGAGACACCAAAAAGGACACCGCTGAAAGCTGTCAAATACTTCAGTTGGTTAGAGCATCATCCTGATATGCCGAGGTTGTGGGCTCCTTATCCAGTCAGGGCACATACAAGAAACAACCAATGCATGCATACGTAAGTGGAAAGAATTGACGTTTCTCTCCCTTTCTCTCTAAAATCAATCAATGAAACATTTTTTTTTTAAGTCTCTCTTTCTGGGACAGGCTTTCCCAGTTTTGGTTTTATGCAGACGCACCCACCACTGTGCTGAGTGAGGTCATACATATTTTTTGCAATCTTACAAGGTAGTAATTACTTTTACTCAACTTCACAGAGGAAAAGTAGGCTCAGAGAGGGTAAATTCTGAGGTGTAATTCAGACCTAGAATTTTTTCCTCCAACAGCACCTATTCTGCCTTAAAGCTCCACTCTGTCTCTCTCTCCAACACAACACCCCATCGTCGGACTGGGCCTCAGGGTTACCTTGGAAGAGGGGCTGCAAGGCGGGACGGGCTAGGTGTCGGAGGGGTCTCCTTGCAGCTGGGGCCACCTGGTCTCTCTCCCGCCTCCTCCGCTCCTGCCACACCTGAAGCCCCGTGTGCCACCTGCACACCCTTCACCAACTCCTTTCCTGCCCTGCACCCTAGTTCTGTGCTTAAACAGACATGTCCACGACCAATGAAAAAACGAGGTTCCAGCCGGGGACCTGCTGCTCCGAGGCCCCGATAAATATCTGGGCTTCCGACGGGGGGCTTCGCTAACCGGCTCCCACCATCTGCCACGTCCCGCAGGACCGGACGGAGCACAGACGCCGCCGCTTTAATTGGCCCCTCCGAGAGCTCCGGTCAGCCCAAGACGTGCCCGCGCAGGCGCGGATCGGGGCGTGGCGAGGACGGGGCGTGGCCTCTGCGGAAGGGGTGGGGCCCCGCGGGGCAGGGACGCCTTGCGCCCCTAGCGGCGGGAGTGTTCCCGCCCTCATTCTGTGGTCTCTGGATTCCCTTTCCGCGGTTACGACGGCGCGAGGTAGTGTCACAGGTAAATCCGGGTAGAACTGAAACATGAAACCCGGGGGGCCGAGGGCTGCAGGGCTCGGGGCAAGGGGGAAGCGGGGCCAATCTCCTGCTCGCGGAAAGACAGGCCTGCCCCGCGCCTGCCCCTCCTGCGGGCTCCAGTCAGTTCTGCCCTCCCCTGTTCCCGTAGGATGTTGCCCCGTCCACAGGGGCCCTTCAGCCCCGGAACCGTCCTGGATTCCCACATCCGTCCCCCTGCTTCTGCCAGCTGCTGACCTCTCTTCTCTGTCCTCAAGTCCCCGACATGCAGCTCTGTGCGCGCCGGGAGCTGCACACTCTTGAAGTGGCCGGCCTGGAGACGGTTGCCAAGATCAAAGGAAAGAGAATAGGGAAATCCTGGGCGTCCCTAACCCCTCGCCCTTTGCCTGTCCTCCTGTGGCTGCCTCACAGAATGCTCTTGATTCTCCCTCTCTTCCCTAGGCCCGTGCAGTCTCCCTGGAGGGCCTCACCACTGAAGATAAGGTCGTGCTTCTGGCAGGTTCTCCCTACCAGATGAAGCCACTCCAGGCCACTGTGGGTAGAAGCCCGGAAATTAAAAAAATAAAAACATGGGGCGATTCTTTACTTTCACAAGGAAATATGCTCGCTCCCACTTTTCTTGAAATGTGTGGTGCCCTTTTTTTTTTAATTGATTTTTTTTAAAGATTATATTTACTTATTTTTAGAGAGAGGGGAAGGGAGGGAGAAAGAGAGGGAGAGAAACAGCAATGCATGGTTGCCTCTCACATGGCCCTCATGGGGACCTGGCCCTCAACCCAGGCATGTGCCCCGACCGGGATCGAACCGGGACTCTGGTTCTCAGCCCACGCTCAATCCACTGAGCTACACCAGCCAGGGCACCATGTTTTTAATATGTAACCAAACTTTGTGTCGAAAGAATACAACTTACGGCGACAGTATGAAACGAACCACAGAAGAATTTTGACTGGTATACAGAAAAGATGCGTGATGAAAAGCTTAATGAACTAAAAAAAAAGGTCTAAACTTTCCACACCATTTATCCTTGAATGCAAACAAAAGTGATGCTGTCGTGAACTGCGGTTATGTAATAAGTGAAAAAATTGCCCGGGCATCAAAACCCTGTACAGATGGGGAGTTTATAAAAGACTGTTGAGTGCAGCTGAATCCACATATCCTGAACAGAAACAAGCATTCGCAAACACAAGTCTAACTGGAAACACTTGCTCAGCAGGTAAACAATATGGCTGAAAACTTACAGGAGAATGTGCGAGAAAAAGTGAAGTCCTCTGTCACCTTTTCTATTGCAGCCGATGAGAGCACATATATAAACAGCATGAGCCAGTTAATTATATTTATCCATGGCGTTGATGAGAATTTTGATGTCACTGAAGAGCTTATGGACATGGTACCCATGACAGACCCAACATCAGAAAATGACTGAGTTTTGTAGTTGAGAAAAGTTTAACATTGACTGGTCAAAATTAGTAAGTGTGACCACCGGTGGTGCTCCTGCAGTGGTCTGTGATAACGCTGGACTTGTGGCAAAACTTAAATCCAAGGTCAAAATGTTTTGCAGGGATCCAGAACTGAAATCCATTCACTGCACTCATTACTCACCAGGAATTGTTTTGTACTAAAAAGTTAAAACTAGAACCCGTCATGGACGTAGTGATGAGCACAGACAACTGGGTACACTCCCGTGGCTCGGGCCACAGACAGTGCAGTGCTCTGCTGGCGGAACTGGCTGCACACTACGGTAATCTCCTTTGCTATACGAAGGCAAGGCAGCTCAGCCGTGGCATGGTACGGAAGAGATATTTTGAATTGCAAAAAGGTAGATTTATTCGTGTCATCCAAGCGCAGATCCCTTCCCCAGCCCACCCGTGAAGACTGGATCAGAAACCCAGCCTTTCTGGTTGATGTCACGAATCCTCTAAACTCTGAATATTTCTCTGCAAAGATGTTCACAAGTCGTTACACAGATGTACGATTCAGTTTGCTCTTTCCTAGCAGAACTGAGTCTCTGGGAAACTCATTTGGCAGTGAACAGCCTGGCTCGCTTTCCTACACTGAAATCCGTTTCCAGAAATGAAAGGATTGGCTTAATCTACATCCCCAACATTGTGGAGTTAAAGATCGAATCCCAAAAAAAGATTCTCTGATTTCAAACATTATGAAACTGAACTCACATTTTTTAGCTCGCCTTTCTCAATGAACATTGATAGAGTTAATGAAGAATTACAAATGGAAGTTATTGAACTGCAGTGTAATTCAGCACTGAAAACTAAATATTGGAACACCAGAATTCTACAAATACTTCAGCATCAGCAAGAGCTACCCGAGGTATGGAAACTGCTGTGCAAAGATTCTTCCATGTTTGGAAGCACCTGTATCTGTGAACAGCTGTTTTCTATCATGAACCTGAGTAAAACTAAATTTCGTTCCCAGCTAAAGGAAACAAGATTGAATTCAGTTCTACACCTCGCAGCTCGAAATATGAGACCAGACATTGACAGCTTGGTGCAGAAAAGGTGGTGTCAGGGTTCTGGTTCCACAGCAAAGGAGTAAGAGATTATGAAAGACAATTTTGATAATTAAAGATTTCTATTTTTCAATGTATATTTTTAAATTTTGAGGGGGTGAGGCAGGGGAGGGTAATGGGGGAATGGGGACAACTGTAATTGAAAACAATAAAAAATAATAAAGTTATTGGGAAAATTAAAAATAACAAAACTTTATCTCCTTTTTTTAAGATTTTATTTATTTATTTTTAGAGAGGGGAAGGGAGGGAGAAAGAGAGAGAGAGAAATATCAATGTGTGGTTGCCTCTCGTGTGGCCCTCACTGGGGACCTGGTCCGCAACCCAGGCATGTGCCCTGACTGGGAATTGAACCTGTGACCGTTTGGTTCACAGCCCACGCTCAATCCACTGAGCTACACCAGCCAGGGCCAAAATTTTATCTTTGAAATATCCAGTATTATACATTTTGTATGTTTTTTGCTTGCACTGTGATTCAGTAAAAAAATTAAGTTCAGACAGGTTCTTTTCCTGACATTTGATTTCCCTATACCTGGCTTGTGATACTTGTCTTTTTAATCTTCTTGTCCATCCTATTTCAGGTTGACATTTCTGCCTAATGGAGATAGTTACCATAATTAGTTTTTATGTTTTCCTACTTGTCTCAAGCCAGGGAAAAACTGTCACTTGCTGCCCTGAGCAAAATGTGCCTGAACTGTAGAATTTCTGTGGGTGTTTGAGCCAAGTTCTACCAGTTACTAATTTCTTGCTTCTCAGTTCCACCTTCACCCTTCAGTGTCTGCTCTCCAAAAGTAGATCTGGGCCCTTTAGTTTTCTTTTGACAGCAGGCATGATGTTAAGTCTTGTCAGTAGAGGGCACTAGAGACACATTGCAAAACTAAAGGGGTTTTCCTTTCTGGTTTGCTCACTTGGCAGGCTCGAGGTGCAGGTGGTGCCCCGGCCTGCGGGGCAGTCAACGGGGGCGGACCTGTTGGAAGAAGAGTGATGGGG
>PVJI01031234.1:0-13328 GCA_004026765.1 Micronycteris hirsuta
ATGCTATTACAGTTGTCCCATTTTTCCCCCTTTCTTCCCCTCCGCCCCCATACCCCCATTCCCCGTCTTTTAGTTTTTGTCCATAGGTCATACACATAAGTTCTTTGGCTTCTACATTTCCTATACTATTCTTAACCTCCCCCTGTCTGTTTTCTACCTACCATTTATACTACTTATTCTCTGTACTTTTTCCTCCTCTCTCCCCCTCCCACTCCCCTGTTGATATCCCTCCATGCCTTATATAAATCCCTTTAACATTTCATATAATAAAGGCTGGGTGATGATGAACTCCTTGAACTTGACCTTATCTGAGAAGCACTTTACCTGCCTTTCCATTATAAATGAGAGTTTTGCTGGTTAGAGTATTCTTGGATGTAGGTCCTTGCCTTTCATGACTTGGAATACTTCTCTCCAACCCCTTTTTGCCTGCAAGGTCTCTTTTGAGAAGTCAGCTGACAGTCTTATGGGAATTCCTTTGTAGGTAACTGTCTCCTTTTCTCTTGATGCTTCTAAGATTCTCTCCTTATTTTTTTTTCTTGGGTAATGTAATGATGATGTGTCTTGGTGTGTTCCTCTTTGGGTCGAATTTCTTTGGGACTCTCTGAGCTTCCTGGACTTCCTGGAAGTATATTTCCTTCACCAGCTTGGGGAAGTTCTCCTTCATTATTTGTTCAAGTAAGTTTTCTATCCCTTAGTCTTCTTTGTCTCCTTCTGGCACTGCTATAATTCAGATGTTAGAACATTCAAAGATGTCCTGGAGGTTCCTAAGCCTCTCCTCATGTTTTTGAATTCTTGTTTCTTCATTCTTTTCTGGTTGAATGTTTTTTTCTTCCTTCTGGTCCACACCATTGGTTTGAGTCCCAGTTTCCTTCCCATCCCTATTGGTTCCCTGTGCATTTCCCCTTTATTTCTCTTAGCATATTCTTCATTTCTTCATCTAATTTGTGAGCAAATTCAACCAATCCTGTAAGCATACTGATTACCAATGTTTTGAACTATGCATCTGATAGGTTGGCTATCTCTTCGTCACTTAGTTCTATTTTTTCTGGAGCTTTGATCTGCTCTTTCATTTGAGCCATTTTTTTTCTTGGTGCGCCTGGTACTTTAGAGGGAGGAGCCTTAGGTATTCATGAGGGCAGGGGAATTTACATAGCTGTGTTGTGACACTGCCTATGGGGGCGGGGCCTGAGAGGGAACAGTGGTGCTTGCTCCATTCTCTGCTGGCTCCCAGTCACTTCCTCCACTACCACAAGCAAATTGGGCCCTTCTGTGCTGGCTCCCAGGTGGGTGGGCTTGTGTAGTTTTAAGTTCCTGTGGGTCTCTCCAATGAACTCTCCTGTGAGGCTAGGAGTTCCTTCCACTGCCGCCTCAACCCCCACAGCTGTTTTCAATCACTGGTTTGAGGCTTTATTTCCCCTCAATGGTGGGTTGCGAGGTCTGCTCCACTCCGCACCTTTTTCTCCTGGTTTATCTGAGTGCGAATGAGGGACCGCCTGGTCCACCAGTCTCGGCCCTGCTGGTTCTGGGTTGTCCACCCGCGGGATTCTCGGGTGTGCCGGCCACGGGTTTCACTGAGTGTGCCTGCCGTGGTTCTCTCCAGGCATCTGCAGTATTGCTCACCCCACTCTACAAACCAACGTCTCTCCACAGGCACTCTCCGCCCGGCTCCACCCCTCTTACTGGTCGGGATGAATGTGTCTTCTTTAACTCCTTGTTTTTCGGACTTCCACAGAGTTCGATTTTCTGTTAGTTCTGGTCTGTTAGTTTTGTTTTTTAAATTGTTTTTCCTTTTTTGGTTGTGGGTGGAGGCACAGTGTGTCTACCTAAGCCTCCATCTTGGCCGAAGTCCAGAAAAATTTTCTTAAGTAACTTGTCTCAAGCAAAAAGATGAGGGAGAAGCAATTCAGCAGTAATATTGTTCCCTGGCTGGTGTGGCTCAGTGGGTTGATTGACGGCCTGAGAACCAAAGGGTTGCCAGTTTGATTCCCAGTTTAGGGCACATGCCCGGGTTGCAGGCCAGGTCTCCAGTAGGGGATGCATGAGAAGCAACCACGCAATGATGTTTCTCTCCCTCTCTATCTCCCTTCCTTCCCCTCTCTAAAAATAAATTTAAAAAATATTTAAAAAAATAATATTGTTGTCAAATCAGAGGCAGCATAAATGCATCTTATTATTCATATTTTGTCCTTATAGAACACACTAATTTTAAAATAACCCAATCTGATTTAGACCAGCTTGAATATAAAATTCAATAGCTATTGCATATCATAATTCTCATGAGATCTCAGTACTAAGTTGATTGCAAACAGCTGCAACATTCAATTGCCATTGAAATGTTATTCAAAAGATGATTAAGTGTAAAGTGTCCATATGTAGATCTTTGTTCTGTATCTTTTGTGCTGCTCACAAGCTAGTACTGACTGACCTTCAAGCTATGTGTGCCAGGTTCTTTAGTCACAATTATCAAAATATTGGGAAGTCATTAAGTTTTTGTTAGAATATGTTGGAGAAAAGGAATATGAGTTTAATTCTTAGACATATATTGTGTGGTATGGTGTGTCTTTGTGTATGATATAATAGCAATTATATAAGCATAGTCTTGAGTCCAAATGGGCATTTTTCCCAAACAAAACTTAGTGGATAATGTTGAATGTAGTCACGTATGCTGCATTTGTTAAGACAGACACTAATGTTCTATGGTTTGAAAAAATTTAATGGGAATAGTGTTCTCTGTAGAAATAGTCCTTGGAAAACCAAAATGGTTTTGGTAAAGTGGATATCCTCTTTCGTTTATGTGCAAGAAGATACTCCCACCTTCCTGGGAAGACTCCCATGAAAGAATTTCCAGAAAAATTGAAATACCTCACCTCGAATAATCTGAACATGGGCTTAGACAGTGACACAGTGCTTGCCCATTAGCTTCCTTTTTGTATCTATCTGAATGATATGTGACAGGTCACTAACAATTTTGCTTTTAAACTACAGTAGGTGTTACATATTTTAGTGTAATTTATCAATGTGAATCCAGCAATAACTAAGTGCAAGCTTATAATATTTTCTAAAAAAATAAATATGAAAATTCAATAGTAATAACTTCCAATATGTGTTAGTAAAGAAACAAGAAGCCTTTCTGACAGAGAATAATGTGGGGGCATTATTGAGAAATGGTCAGGAAAGTGCTCTGTATAGAGGTGACATATCAACTGAGATCTGAATGACAAGAAGTATTCCTGCAAGTAATTTGTTAAAAAACTTTGTAGAAAGATTATAGAACAAGCACCAAAGCCTGGGGTAATTTTATCACATGAACTAAGAGAAGGCCATTGTATTTAGGGCATAATAGATGAAGACTGAGTGCTATTAAGTGAAACAGGAGAGTTGGTTGTTACAGAGTCATTCAAACTTTGTAGATCATGGTAGGCATAAATGGTAGGCACAAAATAGTCAGGGAGAGGTTAAGAATAGTATAGGAAATGGAGAAGCCAAAGAACTTATATGTATGACACATGGACATGAACTAAGGGAAGGATGCTGGTTGGAGGGCTGTGCAGGACAGAGGGGAATAAAAGGGAAAAATGGGACAACTGTAATAGCATAATCAATAAAATACACTTAAGAAAACAAAAGGAAGGCAGTATTTTTAAAAAAGTAAAATTTTTCCAGAATTAAAAAAAAGATATGAATCCTCAGTTAGTGTCTTTAAGTACTAAGCATCATAATTAAAGAAATATTGCAGTGAAACTGAAGATCATCAAGTGAAGTCTTAAAAGCTATGGAACTGGAGAGCATTATGCTAAGTGAAATAAGCCAAGTGGTGAACATATGATCTCACCTATAAGTGGAATGTAATCCACAAAACAAACAAGAAAGCAAAATATAACCAGAGACATTGAAATAAAGAACAAACTGACAATAACCAGAGGGAAGGGTTATAATGACAGAAAATAGGGGAAGAGTCATCAAGGAACATGTATAAAGAACCGATGGATAAAGCCAAAGGGGGGTAGGATTGAGGGTGGGAGTTGGGGGTCTGTGGGGTGGGAGACTGTGAACCTCCATCCCGCAGAGCTCTCCCTGCTGCCACTGATGAGAACAAATCATCCCAGACACAATCTTGCTGTTCCGAAGGGAAAGGGAGTACCGATTCCCTATAATGGGGAATGCCTTGAGCCCTTCTTCCAAAAAGCTTTTACTGGGAATGGTATGTGTCGGGGTATACAGCATACATGCATAGCTCACCAATCAATGTCAACAGACTATAGTCATTCAAAAATAGGTATTATCTATAGATAACAATGGAAGGAACACAGAGATTTGTCATAGGTCAGGATCTGTTAGTCATGCTGATGCCAGAGAGTCTTTAAGACATGTTTCTTGAGATAAGGAGATTACTCCTTATGCCTTGAACATAAACATCTGGTTTATATCAACAGGTCTATATGAAGCAGAGCAAGCTTCAAAGGATAAAATGTACATTTCAGGCCTGATTTCCATGGGAACCCTTGGTGTTAGAGTCGGGTTATGCCTGCCATCTGTGTTACCTGGTTTTCCAGGTGAGCCTTACTGGCCCTTTCAGAGCCTGCTGTCGGCGGGGCTACAGTCTCCAAAACCACACAGAGTGGTCCCCAAAAGGGGAGAGTTATGGTGGGGAAAGTGGAGACAACTGTACTTGAACAACAATTAAAAAACAAGAAAGTATAGACTATTTATAGAGACTGTAATTACTTACTGAAGAATGACATGTGGCTGAGAGTAAGAGAAAATAAAACTAACTTTCAGCTATAAATTCCATACTCAGCTAAACTAATATGTGAGCATAAAGGCAAAATAAAGACATTTTCAGACATTCAGTCTTACATCACTTAAAATACTGAAACAAAACCAGTTATAAATGGTGAATATTAATTCATGGATGAAAAGCATAGTTAATGAATACTAACTGAAATAACGCTTCTCAAGTAATGTAAATCACAAAAAGTAGGAGAGGAAATATACATTAATAGAAGAGACTATTCATAATAAAAGGAACCTTACATGTCTTTATGACCTCATATTTGGCGATGGATTTTTACATACAACACCAAAAGCACAAGCAACAAAAGAAAAAATAAGTTGAACTTCATCAAAATTTAAATTTTTGTGCCTCAAAGGACATTGTCAAGAAGGTGAAAGATAACATATAGAATGGGAAAAAGCTTTTGCAAATCATATATCAGATAAGGCTCTTATATTGAGAACATAGAAGATCCTCTTATAATTCAATGACAAAAATTTAAACAGACCCAATTTTACATTTTATTATTTATTTATTTGTTTTGTTCAATTACTCTTGTCCACATTTCCCCCTCATTACACTCCCCTGCCCTACCCATCCCCACTTCTCACATTCAATCCCCCACTTTTCTTTGTCCATGGGTTCTTTACGTTTGTTCTTTAACTCGAGCCATCCCCTTCTTTCCTCCCTTAACCACCTCCCCACTCCCTTGTGGTCCCTGTCAGTTTGTTCCTTGGTTCTATGCCTCTGGCTCTATTTTGTTCATTTGTTTGTTTTATTCATTATGTTCCTGTTATAGGTGAGATCATATGGTATTTGTCTTTTTATGTCTGGCTTATTTCACTTAGCATAATATTCTCCAGTTCCATCCATGCTGTCATGAAGGGTAGAAGTTACTTCTTTCTTTCTGCTGCATAGTATTCCATTGTTTAAATGTACCATAGGTTTTTGATCCAATCACTTACTGATGGGCACTTACATTGCTTCCAGCACTTGGCTATTGTAAATTGTGCTGCTATGAACATTGGGGTACATAAGTTATTTTGAATTGGTGTTTCAGGATCCTTAGGGTATAGTCCCAGCAGTGGACTGCCAGGTCAAAAGGCAGTTTCATATTTAGTTTTCTGAGGAAATTCCATACTGTTTTCCATGGTGGCTGCACCAGTCTGCATTCCCACCAACAGTGCACTAGGGTTCCTTTTCTCCACAACCTCCCCAGCACTTACTGTGTTTTGATTTGGTTGTGATGGCCACTCTGACCAGTGTGAAGTGTGAGCTCCCTGTGGTTTTAATTTGCATCTCTCTGATGGCTAGTGATGCTGAGCATCCTTTAATATGTCTCTGAGCACTATCTATGTCCTCCTTGGAAAAGTGTCTGTTCAGGTCGTTTGCCCATTATTTTATCGGATTGTTTATCTTCCTGGTGTGGAGTCATATGAGTTCTTCATATATTTTGGAGATCAAACCCTTGTCTGAGATACCATTGACAAATATATTTTCCCATACAGTTAGTTCCCTTTTCATTTTGCTGGCGCTTTCTTTAGCCGTGCAGAAGCTTTTTAATTTTATGTAGTCCCATTTGTTTATTGTTTATATCCCTACTCTAATGGGACATACTAGTAAAAATATTACTGCGTGGGATATCTGAGATTTTTCTGGCCATGTTCTCCTCTAGGACTTTTATGGTATCATGACTTATATTTAAGTCTTTCATCCATCTGGATTTTATTCTTGTGTATGGTGTAAGTTGATGGTGGTTTCTTTTTTTTTTTTTTTTGCATGTAGCTTTCCAGATCTCCCAACACCATTTGTTGAAGAGGCTATTTTTACTCTGTTTGTACTTGTGTCCCTTTTGTCTAATATCAATTGACCATATTGGCATGGGTTTACTTCTGGGCTCTCTATTCTAAACAGATCAAATTTTATAATGGGCAAAGGACTCTAACAGATTTCTCGAAAGAAGATATACAAATGTCCAATGAGCACATGAAAAAATACCTAACCTAATATAGATATTATATATTAGAGAAATATAAATTAAAGTTATGAGATTCCACTTCACCCCCAATAGGATGGCTATAACGAAAAATGGAAAATACCAAGTGTTGGTGAAGATGTGAAGAAATTTGAAAACTTATTCATTGATGATGAAAATTTAAAGTAGTTTGTCCACTACTGGAAATCAGTGTGATTATTCCTCCAGCAGTTAAACATACAGATAACATCTAGCCCAAAAATTCCATTCCTGCCTTAGGTAGAAAAGAGCTAAAAACAGATATGCAAACAAAAATCTGTACATGAGTGTACATGGCACTATAATTCTTAAAAAACAATGATGGAAACAACAAAAATGCATATTAGTGGATGAGTGGATAAACTTAATGTGGTATATGCATACTAAGGACAATTATTCAGTTGTAAAAGTGATTGAGGTACCGATACATTTAATAATGTGGATGAAACTCTAAAATATGCTAAGTTAAAGAAGGCAGATACGAAAGGCCATGTACTATATCATTTCATTTATATGAAACATACAGAATATATAAAACCATAGGTTCTGAAAGGAAACTAGCATTTGTGAGGGGCTTAGGGACAAGAGTGATTACTTAATAGATACAGGGTTTCCTTTTGGGTGATGAAATGTTTTAGAACTTGATATAGTGATAGTTGCATAACATTTGAATGTGTTAAAGGCTACTGAATTATGTAGTATAAAATGATTAATTTTATTTTGTGAAATTTTATTTTTCTTTTGAAAAATCTTTTCAATTATATTTTATCCATTACCATTTTTCTCCTTATACTACCCACACTTGCCATCACCACACAGTTGTCCATGAGTCCTTTTTCCTTTTCTCCCTCCACCCAACCCCTCCCCCGAGAACTTTCAGTCTGCTCTCTATTTATGGGACTGTCTATATTTTGCTTGTTTGTTCAATTTGTTCATTAGATTCCACATATAAGTAAAATTATGGCATTTGTTTTTTTCCTGATTGGCTGATTTTACTTAACATAATGTTCTCCAGGTCCATTCATACTGTCAGAAAGGGTAAATATTTTCTTGTTTATTACCAAGTAGTATTCCATTGTGTAAATGTCCCGTAGTTGTTTTATCAGTTCATCTACTGATGGACACCTGGGCTGCTTCAATATCTTGGCTATTGTAAATAATGCTGCAATGATCACAGGGGTGCTTATGTTCTTTTGAATTAGTGTTTTGGGTTTCTTCAGATATATTCACAGAAACAGAATTGCTGGGTAAATAGGCCGATCCGTTTTTAATTTTCTGAGGCATCTCCATATTTCTTTCCACAGTGGCTGCACCAATCTGCATTCTCGCCAACAGTGCAAAAATGTCCCCCTTTCTCCACATCCTTGCCAGCACTTGTTTGTTGATTTATTGATGATGGCCATTTTGACTAAAGTGATGTGAAATCTCATTGTGATTTTAATGTGCATCTTTGCATATATGTATTGGCCATCTATATGTCTTCTTTGGAGAAGTGTCTATTCGGGTCCTTTGCCCATTTTTAATTGGATTATTGGATTATTTTGGGGTTTGGTGTTGAGTTTTATAACTTCTTTAGTGATTTGGATATTCAATCCTTATCAGATATATTGGTGAATATGCTCTCCCACTCAGTGGGTTGTCTTTTTTTATTTTGTTGATGGTTTTCTTTGCTGTGCAAAAATTTTGTAGTTTGATAAAGTCCCAGTTTATTTTCTTTTTGTCTCCCTTGCCTGAGGAGATATGGAACAGACTGAAAGTGACTGAAGGGGAAGGGGAAGAGGGATAATAGTCTAAAAATGGAGAAGGGACTAGACAAAGAAACATGTATGAATGACCCACAGACACAGACAACAAACAGTATAGGAATTGACTGTGGGAGTAGGGGGTGGGATGGGTGGAGAAGGGCAAAGGGAGAAAAATTGGGACAACTGTCATAGAGTAGCAATAAAAATGATTAAAATATTACTACAAGCAATATCTGAGATTTTATTATCTCTATTTTCACCTAGGACTTTTATGGTTTGGGGCCTAACATTTCAGTCTTTAATCCATTTTGCATTTATTCTTGTATGTGGCATAAGAAGGTGATATAATTTCATTTTTCTGAATGTATCTGTCCATTTTTCCCGATGCAATTTATTGAATAATCCATGTTTAGTACATGCCTCCTCTGTCAAATATTACTTGACTATAAAGGTGTGGGTTTATTTATGGGCTCTGTATTTTGTTCCATTGAACTATGTGTCTGTTTTTGTGCCAATACCCAGCTGTTTTGATTACTATGGCCTTATTGTATAGTTTGATATTAGGTAGCATGATTCCTCCAAATTTGTTCTTTCTCAGGAACACTGTTGCTATGCATGGTCTTTTGTGGTTCCATATACATTTTTAAAATATTTCTTCTATTTCTAATTTTAACTCATTACAGACAAAATGGACAGAGTTTCCAGAAGAATTTATAAACCCACAAAGTAGGCTATTTTAACACATTTTTGCTTTGAAAGTGATCAATGAACAAAAACATTATGAAGGATATAGATTATTTGAACATTAAAATAGTAGACAAATTAATGGATATTTATAGAATGATTCACCTGAAAAAGGCAGGACATTCATTGTTTTTGAGTACACAGGGAACATATATAAAGATTGATGACTTATGATTTCACAAAGGAATTCCCAACAAATTTCCAAAAGCAATGTGAAGATCACCTTCTCTTAAAAAAAAAGACAGTAGATTCCTGAAAACCCTTCTCCCCATTGTCCCCTCCCCCTTCCCCCCTGGCTATTGTTAGACTGTTCTTAATTTCAATGTCTCTGGTTATGTTTTGCTTGCTTTCTGCTTTTGTTGATTATGTTCCAGTTAAAGGTGAGATCAACTGTAATTGAACAACAATAAAGTAATTGTTAAAAAAAGAGAAGAACTATTTATAATATATTAAAAGAATGATTTTTGTGTGTATATATATATACATATATATTTTTTAAAAAAGACAGTAGAAACAAACTACACCACACCTAACAATAAACTCAAATGGATAAAAGACTTCAATGTGAGTCACAAAACCATAAAATTCCTAGAAAAAATATAGGCAGTAACATCTCAGACATGCCTTGTAGCAATATATTTTTGCCAATTCATCCTGATGCAAAGGAAACAAAGGAAAAAATAAACAAATGTGACAACATCAAGTTAAAAAATCTCTTGCACAACAAAATAACCATCAATAAAATGCAAAAGGAACCCATTGAATGGGAAAACATATTTACCAATGATACATCTGATAAGGAGTTAATTTCAGAAATATACATAACTTATATAACTCAACACCAGGAAGAAAAACAATCCAATTAAGTTATAGACAAAGGACATATATAGATACTTCTCCAAAGAGGACATACAGATGGCCAATTGACTATTAAAAAATGCTCAGCATCACTAATCATCAGAGAGATGCAAATAAAAACCAAAATGAGATCTCATCTCACACTGGTCAGAATGGCTATCCTCAATAAATTAACTAATGAGTGCTGGCAAAGAGGTGGAAAAAAGGGAACCCTCCTACACTGCTGGTGGGAATGCAGACTGGTGCAGCCACTGTGGAAAACAGTATGGAATTTCCTCACAAAATTAAAAATAGAACTGCCTCTTGACCCAGAGATCTTACTTTCAGGAATATATGCTAAAAATCCTGAAACACTAATTCAAAAGAGTATATGCACCCTTATGTTCAGTGAAGCCTCATGTACAATAGCCAAGAATAGGAAGCAGCTCAAGTGTCCATCAGTATTTGAGTTGATAAAAAAGCTGTGTACATTTAAACAATGGAATACTATGCAGCCATAAAAAGAAGGAAACCTTACATTTTGCAAGAGCATGGATAGACCTGGAGATTATTATGCTATGTCAAATAAGCCAGTTAGAGAAAGACAAAAACCACATTATCTCACTTATACGTAAAATTTAATGAAAAAAATAAACTGATGAACAAAATAGAAACAGAGGCATTGATACATGGAACAGGCTGACAGCTGTCACAGGGGAGGACATTGGGGGAACTGGATAAAAGAAAGTCAAAGGATTAACAAAAAAAATACAAGGTCTCTCCAGAAAGAGGCCAGCCATTGTTAATATAATGAGAACAGTTTGAATTATATCAATGAAACCTGGCAGCCAAGGAGAGTGGAATGGAATGGGCATGTGTGAAAAACAACAACTTCACTGTACTAGTCAGTGAGGGTGGTAGACGCTATTGAATGAGCATGTGTACTGTGTGGCTATCATATTCCAAATGAATGAGCAACTAGAGCAATGAATCTGCATCAAATTTTGTGGTAGACTAGAACATTCCTCCATGGAAAATATTCAAATGATTCAGAAGGCCTCAGCTATGGGCAACTGGTGATTTTGGCAGCTTCATCATGATAACATGCCTGCTCATGCATCATCTTATGCAGAGTTTTTTTGGTGAAACATCAAATCACCCAGGTGACTCATCCCCCTACAGCCCAGATTTGGTGCCCTGCGACTTCTGGTTTTTCCCAAAACTAAAGTCACCTTTGAAAGAGAAGAGATTTCAGACTGACAATGAGATTCAAGAAAATATGATGGAGCAGCTGATGGAGACTGGGAGAACTGAGTAAGGTCCCAAGGTGCCTAATTTGAAGAGGATTGAGACGTCATTGTCCTACATACCATGTTTCTTGCATTTTGTGTCTTCTCTAATAAATGTCTTTATTTTTCATATTACATGGATGGATACTTTCTGGACAGACCTTGTGTACATAGCACATAGACACAGGCAACAGTGTGGTGATAGCCAGAGGTAAAAAAGGGTGGACACTAAATGGAGGTGGGCAAAGGGGGGAACATGGGCAGAAGGAGATTTTGCTTGTGGTAATGGGTCCATGACGCAGTGTGCAGATGATGTTTTATTGAGTTGTACACTTAAAATTGTATGATTTTTGAACCAACGTCACTCCCATAAACTCAATTAAAAAAAAAAAGATGGTTAAAAACTCAATATAGGTAATCGACTGTTGGTGTGGTGGTGGTGGGGTGGGTGGAGAGGGGAACATCCTTTAATATTTTAATTAACTCTTAAGATTTTAGTTGATCGGTACCATGGGACCTTGGCCTTCACAAGTGCTTCTGTTCCTCCTGTGGTGTTTTGGGTTCCGGCTGCTTCATCTCCAGGTCAGATGCCTGATGCTATTAGAAAGACTGTGTTACTGTTTGGAGGACCAAGGTTGTTAACAATGTTGAAAAATGCAGAATATTGACTTCCACCAAGTTGGCAGCGTAGGTGGTCGCACTCGCTGCCTGCACATCCAGAGTGTCTAAACAACGAACGCAGTAGCGAAAAATTAAACAACCAGAACGGATAGAATCGAACTGAAGGGAAGTCCGACACCCAGGACGTAGGAGAAGACGAACATCCAGGCCGGTAAGCAGGGCAGAACCAAGCGGGGGAGTGGAGTGAGAGGCAGCTCTCACGGAGGGACTCACGCCGCGACTCACGCTGCCAGTGCCTGAACAGGGCGTAGCCCCGAATAACAGGTGAATCCTGCAAGCCAGCGACGCTGCCGGAGAGAGGCCAGGGCTGAGCCAGCAGAACCCAGTCCGGCAGAAAAGGTGGTGGGGAACTGGGGAGCTGAGGAGTGACGGGAGCCCGCGGTGATTGGAGACCGCCATTGCTTCCTCCCAGACCCCGCCCCCAGAGGCAACGTCATCCAAAAAGAGACCCAGGTTGCAGACACCTGCCAGCTGACAAGTGCACCAAGATAAAAAGAATGAAAATGGCCAAAATGAAAGATCAGAACAAATTACAACTAACGGATGACGACATAGTCAACCTATCAGATGCGCAATTTAAAATGCTTGTAATCAAATTGTTAACAAAACTGGAAAACAGGTGCACGCAAATAGTTGAACAGATGAAGAATACGATAAGGATATTGGAGGAAGATTTACAGGGAACTAACAGGAAAAAAGAGGAGGTTGGATCTCAAACCAATGGGATGGACCAGAAGGAAAAAACAAGAATTCAAAAAAATGAGGAGGGTCTCAGGAACCTCAGAGACATTTGTAAACGACCCAATATCCGGATCATAGGGCTGCCAGAAGGACAAGAGGAACACCAAGAAATTGAACGTATATTTGAACAGATAATGAAGGAAAACTTCCCAGATCTGGCAAAGGAAATAGGCTTCCTGGAAATACAAGAAGCTCAGAGAACCCCAAAGAAGCGGGACCCAAAGAGGAACACACCAAGGCACATCATAATTACATTACCCAAGGTCAAGAATAAGGAAAGAATCTTACAAGCAGCAAGAGTAAAGGAGACAGTTACCTACAAAGGAATCCCCATAAGACTGTCAGTGGATTTCTCAAAGGAGACCTTCCAAGCAAGAAGGGGCTGGAGAGAGACATTTCAAATCATGAAATGCAAGGACCTACAACCAAGAATAATCTATCCAGCAAAACTTTCATTTAGAATGGAAGGGCAGATAAAGTGCTTCTCAGATAAGGTCAAGTTC
>PVJI01031235.1:0-13327 GCA_004026765.1 Micronycteris hirsuta
AAATGTCTGGGAGAGTTTACTGTGGGGTAAAGTATGTGAGAACCCCTTGCTCTATCTGGTGGCCCCACATGTCCCTCCCTCTCTGCTGCATTCCCTGCTTCTCTTAGCAAAGGAGAGAAGGCAAATGAGGACAGAAACAGAAACCTCAGCACAGTGCAGTGTAAATGCAGCGTGCTGGAGGTGTCTGAGATGGGACTAACGTGTTACAGAGAGTGGCCAGGTCCACAGACCAGATGTAATGGGGACAACATAACAATTGTGAAATCTAGTTTTATGTATTTTAAAATTCTTAGTTGTGGTAGAAAATACAAAAACTGCCACTTCAGTAATATTAAGTATATTGTCATTGACAGAGAACAGGGTGAAGAACGCTTTCATCTTGCAGATCTGACACTTTATACACATAAACCCACTTACCCCCTCCCACCTCTGGCACTTGCAGTTCTACCTTCCATTTCAATACACCTGGCAACTTGAATAAGTGGATTCATACAGGGCGGCCTTCTTGTGACTGTCTCATTTCTCTCATCATAAAGTCCTCAAGGTCCATCCATGCTGAAGCATCTGACAGGGTTTCTCTTTCTCAATGTTGTGTAATAGTCCAGTGTATCCACATTCTGTTCATCCCTTTGTCCATCAAGGGACATTTAGGTTGCTTCCACCTATTGACTGTTCTGAATTTGCTGCTACGATCATGGCTGTGTAAGCATCTCTTTGACATTACTTTAGATATTCACCCTGGAGTCCAATTGCTGCACCATATGAAGTTTCTATTTTCAGTTTTTGAAAAGTGTCCATACTGTTTTCCTAGTGGGTGCAGAAGAGCTCCTGTTTTCCATATTCTTGCCAACACTTGTTATTTTGTTTGGTTTCTTTTCATTATAAGCTTCCTAAAGGATGTGAGGTGACATCTCATTGTGGTTTCGACTTGCATTTCTCTAATTATTGCTAGTGTTGACCATCTTTTCAGATGTGTGTTGCCCATTTGTATGTCAGCTGTGAGAAATGTCTGTTGCATTTTTCACCCCACTTTTCTTTCAGTTGTGTGGAAATATGATCACTCCTCACTGTATATGTGTAAGGTGTACAGCATAATGACTGGGCTTGCATACATTTTGAAATGATTACCACAAAAAATAGAGTTAACATCTATTATTTCATATAGACACAGGAAAATACCAAAGAAGGGAAGAGAAGAAAATAGAAGAAAGAGAAGGAAAATGGGGGTTTCTTTGTGCTGAAAACTTTTAGGGTTTATTCTGTTTAGCAAAATTCACACATACCACACAGCAGTGTAAAATTTAGTCATCATAGTGTCTGTTACATAGCCAGGACTCACTTATCCTGTGACTGGAAGTTTGTACCTTCAGATCATCAACATCTGATTCTCCCACTGCCCAGACACCACCTCTGGTAACACAAATATTGTCGTGGATCCTGTCCAGCAGAACCCGTATGCTGTGGCCGATTTGTCAATAATGCATACAGACACGTAAATCCTGTGGAGAAAAATGAGGACTACGGCCCCTCTCTGAGTCAGAGAGAGAGCCCTGACCCCTGCCTATACAGGCTTTTTATTGTTTTTTGGGGGATGCATTACATCAGAATGGTCTTCATTTATTATGCATAGGTTCCTATTAGGTAATGGACAACAAAGGAAAGGACATCAAAGGAGGATATTTGCAAATGTAAAGGGAAAAGGGGTTGAGATGGACTTGAGAGGTTTAGCACAGACTTTCAGGAAGCTGCTTTGAAGATATGCAATAAACATTTGTTGCTTTAATCCAGGGTAAGAGAGTTTTAGCAAGAGCAAGTCTCATAGCATTCTAGGTAAAATGCAGGCTTCATTTCTCCAAAAACCTGTCCACGGACATGGAGCCTGTTTGCTGAATCCTGTGTCCAATTGAGTTTTTAATAGTGAGAGCTGAGCTGCAATTCCCACGGTGTGCGGAACAGTTCTCTATAAAATATGGCTTTTGTAATGATTTCTTTTAGAATTCACATGCAAGAGAGATCACACAGTGTTTGTCTTTCTATGTCTCACTTCTCTGTGTGCTATTATTCCCACAAGGTCTATTTATGTTGTCACTAATGGAAGTAAATTCTTCTGTTTATAGTGAATGGTAGTCCATTATATATACTTTCTTTATCCATGTTTTGGATTTTGTATTTAATGCTAAAATAAATGTGCATCTACAGAGAACTCATTGATATAGTGATTTTGCTTCCTTTGATGCTTACCCAGAGGTGGAATTTCTGTGTCATAAGGCACCCCTGTTTTTAATTTTTTAAGGAAATTCCATACTGTTTTCCTTCAACTGCACCAATTCACTTCTCACTCATAGTGCACGTTGTTCTGTTGACAGCATGTCCATGCCATCCTTTCTAATCTCCTGTTTACACTCATTTTTTGTTGTTTTATTTGGATTTTTGATGTTGCTTTGTAGAGGTTCACTTATATTCTGGATGTTAACACATGATTAGATATATAGCTAGATATATAGCTTGAAAATATATCCCCCATTGCACAGGTTGCCTTTTCTCTGGTTGATGATATTATTTTCATGCACATATAATGTTTAGCTTAATGCAAGTCAATTTCTTCCTATTTATTCTTGTTTATTGTGCTTTTATGTCATATTCAATAAATTATTGACAAATCCAAAGCCATCAAGTTTTCTTCTATGTTTTGTTTTAGGGGTTTTATGCTTTAAGTCTACATTCAGGTCTTTATACATTTTGGCTTATTTTTTCTATATGGAATATAATAGGGTTTTGTTTTATTCTCTTCACATGGACATACAGTGAACCAAACACCATTTGCTGGTGATGCTGTCCTTTCCACATCATGTCATCAAAAAATGCAGGAAAAAATTGACAAGACATACCACATATTCCTGGGAAGTAAAACAACACACTAAAGACAGAAGGAAACTGCTTCTTATAATAAAGGCCACGTATAAAAGCCCATTGGTAACATCATTCTCAGTGGAAAAAATAATGGAAACATTTTCTCTAAAATCAGGAACAAGACAAAGACACCCACTCTCACCACTGGCATTCAGCGTAGCACAGAATTCCTAGTAGGAGCACTTTGGTGAAAAATTAAATAAAATGCATCCAAATCAGAAAGGAAGAAGTAAAATGATCACTGTTCACACATGACATGAACTTACAGTGGATTCTATTTCATTTCAATAATTAAATGAAGGTATTCATTTGCAGAAGTGTTCAATGTGTGTGTGGATTTCCTTTGCACTGTGACATATGACCCTCCTACATTCCTTGGACGCAACAGGAGCTAAACTGCACATGTGAATGAACTGGGCATGAGTCCATGCATATGTGTGTGCATAAGTGCACTTGCAAATTGCAGGGTGCAGCATTGTGTATCATCACTCTAACTTTGTGTAATACCAAAAGATGTATTCATGAAGCAACACATTCCCTTTGATTACCTCTTCATAATGAAAGTAATTCCTTCTTCATATAAATTGAGTGTGTACACAAATGTACGCCCATCTTACTCTTTCCAGGATTCTGAAACATGGGTTGAGCCTGAGACATAGGGGTTTTGTTGGTGGGATGCTCTGCAAGAGGGCAGTGAGGTGTGTCCATGGCTGATGGATCATTCTTAGCCCATTTTCAGGCATGCTCCAGTCTTTCCTCTGACCCTGAGAGCACAGGGGTGTGCAGTAGTGTAAACAACTGCCACTCAGTCATATTTTCCACAAAACTCACCATGAAAGCCCCCATGTAAACAACAAATGCAATCAAAGCAGACCTGTGGTTTCAACACAAGGCTGCAGGATAGGCTATCATCTTATTTAATGTAAAAGGTGGAAAAAAAACCTAATTCCCACAAACCATGTAGTTCAAGATGGCCAACACAGCACTGTAATGATCTAGAAATACCCAGTTTCTGCACGCTATTTCATGTAGTAGTGGGAACCATGTGGATAGAGGACTCTCAGGGACCAGAGGAAAGGGAACTGTCACCAGTGCTGTCATCTGTGCCCTGTGTGTCCCCACCAGCTGCCTGGAGCCTGCCCTGGTAATGAGAGGTCATTGTCTCTCCTGACCTACTGGACATTGTGCAAGTCTTGGTGTCCCTGGGAAATTCCAGTGGGGTTGATATGCAGGGGCAACACTGCTGTGAGCACACACTTGCTCACACAGTGAGTGTCCACTTGTCCACTGACCCTTACCCTCACCATCCCACTCCCGCTCTTCCAGTATTGCGGAAGGTAGAAAGAAAAGAAAAACACATCTTTGTTAAAACATTGGATAGCATGTTATACGAGCATTACCTGACAAGAAAGATGGAAGAGACTCCAAGATGGCTGCAGAGTAGTGAGAAGGTCCATCCACTTCCTCCCAGCCCAGACAGAACATGCAGCTAAACTGCAGAGCAATCAACTTGGAAAATCAGTTGAAGTATAGCTGGTCTGAAACTTTATAAATAAGGGCACAGAAGAAGATGGGTGGAGACAAGGAGAAGGTGAGACTACTCTCCATGAAGATGCAGGGACTGGAAAGCCCAAAAGATATTCTAGCAGGGAGCTCCCTCCTACTGAGAATGTTGGGTCTCAGCCATGCAGGGGTCTCCACACCACAGCAACAACATGGAGAAAGGAGCCCACATAACATTTGAATGTGGAACCTGTGGGTATTTGGTCCTCCTGGGAGACTCGGAGTGCAGTGTCCCAGAGAGGGAGTGACCCCTTTGTTACAACACCAGGATCTGTGACTGCTGGAGGGGCCATGAGGCAGTTCCACAGTGGTGGAGGTGTCTGCTTGGTACAAACAGTAGTGACTTTGAGGGCTCCTCTATTCTCTGGAGACTGTGGGCAGAGAATCACAGGGAGTCTGGATTCTGTGGTTTGAGGAAGAAGACCTGTGTTGCCCACTTCCTGTTCATGGGAGGTGCTCCACCCCCATACGTTGGATCACAAGTTCCCCCATAGTCCTGTGGTCTTCCAAGGTGAAGGGGTAAAGCCTGGGCTGTATATTTGGCCCAGCTCTGATTGTTAGATGGTAGTGAGCATCATTTGGCCTGTTGGAATCCTGGAGATGCTGAGGAGTTTGTAGTGCCAAGTGGGCCTGATTTTCTTTTTTTGGATCCCCTTGGCAGGACACAGAGAGCTGGGTTTTTCAGACCTCATCTCCCAGGCGAGCTTCTGTCCAAGAGACAGTTGGGCATGTTCTGGGCTCTGCAGCTGCTTTATGGGGAAGCAGAGCCTGGGTCCCCAGCGAGTTCGGCCCCCTGTAGCCACCAGATGGAGAGGAAGTGCTGCTCAACTAGAGAACCACCGCAAGACTGTTTGAATCACCTCTGCCTATACTGGATAACCCCACTGACCACACTTCTGACTGAGAAAAAGAGGTGCTCAGAGTGGGGGCACTCAAAAGGCCAGACTGAAGCAGACTGAAGTTCTGGGCTAGACAGGCCCCCACCTGCTGGTCTACTAGAAGCACCGTCCTGACAGCTTGCCCAACAATGGGTGAGGACAGCGTCTGAAATTGGCTTGCAACAGAGAACCTCTACAAAGGCCCAGGACTGGACAACAAGTGGTCAACTTTAGACGACAGTGGAGCAAGATCCAGTGGAATTCACAAACAGCTTATACAGAGGCTGATCACAGCAGGCACATCAATCTGTGGGGAGAATCCACACATTTATCTTTATTAATCTTATAAAATCTCTTTATTTTTCATTTTGTCATTTATTTTTTATTTTCCTCTTTTTTCATATTTCTTATATTATCTTTCCTTGCCTTACTCTATTTTTTCACTTTTCTGTCTTTAAAAGTGTATTTTGTTGATAAGGCTTTTACAGTTGTCCTGATTTTTTGCCTTTTGCCCTCATCTGCCTGGTACTCCCCTTCCCTCCAGCAAATCCCCCATTTTAGTCATGTCCATGGATCATGCATGTAAGTTCTTTGGCTTGTCCATTTCTTATTAGTATTTCCAGTTTTCTTTTTCTATTGTTTATTTTTATTTTTCTATATGTATTATATTTCTTTACTTTCCTTCCTTCTTCCCTTTCATATTCTCTCTTCTATTCATTTTTCTTCTCTAATTCTTTTACTTTTCCTTTATTGCTCTGCTTGTTTGTATTTTAGTCTTTTTTCTTTTCTTATTCTTTTTTTTATAATTACTTTATTGTTTTTCAACTACAGTTGTCTGTATCCCCTCCCCTCCCCTCCCTCTACCCCCTCCAACCCCACTTCCCTTTCTTTTCTCATTATTTATTGTTGTTGCATTTGCTATTGTTGTTAGTATTTTCTGTTCCATTGTTTTTGGTTTTGTTTTGTTTTGTTTTGCTCTGTCAGCACCTGTACAACAGTTGTAGAAGAGAGAGCGTCTATAAAGATTGTAGATTTTCGCTCTGTTCCCCTTTGGGGACAGGGTTGCAGGTCCCAGGATGGTCAGAAAGGAGTCAGTCTGGCTGGAGCAGAGTCTATTCCTCTCTGTAATTACCTTCAACAAGAGGGAGAAAACCTGCACCATCACATGGGTATGTCCCACGTTGCCCTGAATTAGGGTCAGGGGAGCAGTGGGGCCAATTGGGAGGGCACAGACCCAGAAGCTGGGCTCATTTGTCACCAGATGTGGTCTCTTGGACAAGACCCAGCCTTGCTCATGATTCTCTGTTTAGGTATTTAAATGCTATCATGACCACACTTCATGGGACACTAACTGCTTTACAGAGGCACCGCCCTCTCTGCAGGTCTCCAACCCCAGAGCTCCCTATATAGCAGGAGGTCATGCAAATAGGGCCCCTCTGCTCATGAAAAGCAGCCCTGTCCTGACCTTGCAGCTCGGGACAGGAGCCCGGCCCAGGATTCCCAGGTGTTCTCAGTCTCTACTCAGGACAGGGCACAGACCTCTTACCATGGAGATTGGGCTCAGCTGGGTTTTCCTTGTTGCAATTTTGAGAGGTAGTTTATGGAGAATGAGAGACACTGAGTATGAGAATGGTTATGACTGAGGGAAATATTGAATGTGTGACAGATTCCTGACCTGAGATCTTTGCGTTTGCAGGTGTCCAGGGTGAAGTACAGCTGGTGGAGTCTGGGGGAGGCCTAATGAGGCCTGGGGGGTCTCTGAGACTCTCCTGCGCAGCCTCCGGATTCACCTTCAGTAGCTACGTTATGCACTGGGTTCGGCAGGCTCCAGGGAAGGGGCTGGAGTGGGTCTCACGCATTAGTGAAAGTAGTAAGTACATATCCTACGCCAACTCTGTGAAGGGCCGATTCACCATCTCCAGAGACAACGCCAAGAACGAGGTCTATCTGCAAATGAACAACCTGAAAACTGAAGACACCGCTGTGTATTACTGTGTGAGAGACACAGTGAGGAGAAGTCAGCGTGAGCCCAGACAGAAACCTCCCAGTAAGAGACAAGAGGGCTGGGCTTCAGTGAATGCTCAGGTCACCAGGGGGCACTCAGGGCACACAGAGATCAGGGATCAGCAGGGGAGCAGCTGCAGCAGCAATTTAAGGGCTGATTTCCTGGCAGGTGTGGGGTTAACACTACCCACAGAGGTTTCCCTCCTGGAGTCTCCCTCTCTTCATGCTTCTCTGCTGACCTCTTTAGTATCTCAATTACAGAAGCTTGTTGTCATAGGAGGAAAACATTCTCACATGCTCAATGTCAGAGAGTCACATACATTTGCTTACCCCTATCCTAATGAATTACCAAACCTCCTGAACTACATCAGCTGAATCCAACCAGAGGCTTTGCAGGACCAAAGAGCATGGCAACTCCACATAGTTCAGAGTCCAAGCCGGACTCCAGGACACATGCATGCTGGACTCCAGGCACCAGATGTGTATGAACAAAACACCAAGGACAAAAAATTTGGTGGGGACAGTCATTGACTTGACTCCATGTCCGTGACCCCAATAGCAGTTGACATCATGTGGAGGTAAGGGAACCCCCACTATTCCTTGGTATGAATGTCTAGGGTGTCACACACACAGAGGGGCTATGAATAAGTTTGTCTCTTCATTGAGAAGTCTGATGAGAGCAGGGCAGACTTTTCAGCAAGTCAGGAATGGCTGGATCATATCACATAGGAAGTCTGGTTCAGGATCTTATTGTTCATCCCTGACAAGGTCGAAAAGGGTCCTGCTCACGGGAATGGTTTGTGTGGTTTCAATCACCACCTGCATCAAACTAGGGAGAATCCCTGCTTTCACTTCAGATTCCCAGTTGTGCACAGAGGGAGAGAGAGAGAGGGGTGAACCTTAACATGTCAGCATCAAACATCAAACACTAGAGCCTGCCTCCTTACTTCACTGAACACCTAGGAAACATGAGTGATAACACAGAGCTACCTACCATTGTGGATAGAAAATTATTTCAGTCCCTAGGAAATGAGGATAATGGTTATATGTAAGCAATAATGAAAATAATGATAAATTACATATCTTAGGTACAATTCTAGCATGGAACTTGTCCACTCCACAAGGTTGTCAACTTGTTCTGAAAGACTTGGGTCCCCTTTCTGCTCCCAAAGGTGAAAACCTTCCACAGAATTATGGGCATCCTCAGTTTGGGGAGCTCTACTGGTGTAGCTTTCCTTCTGAGTGGAGTCATTATTTGATTCATTTGTTGTTCCTATGTGCTTGTGTTTTGTCACTCAAAATTTCATGTATTAAAGCCAGAGGCCCGTGGGTGATATGAGGAGTTTGGTGATATGAGGCCTTGGGACAAGAGTCATTCCTAGGGTGGAGCTCTCATGAAAAGCATGAGGGCCTTTATAACAGAGGAGTCAGGAAGCTCCTTTGCCCTGCCCACCCTCTGAGATCACAATGAACAAACAGCCAACTAGTAAGCAGGTTCTTACCAGACATCTAATCTGCCAGCACCTATTGTTTAATTTCCCAATAACAGCTCTGTGAGAAATACATGTCTATTGTTGGCCAATGACCCAGTCCACAGTGCTTTGTTAGAGCATCCAGAATGGATTAGGATTGTAGTGTAGCATGACCACAGGGGCTGACTCCCTGGAGATTCACTGCCATATTTGCTGTCAAAGGCACAGCATGAGTGCCCTTCTAGTGATGTTCATGGACATTTTTTCTCTGGTGATTTCCACAGAGAAATTCTCCTGGTAGAAGGTGATAGGAGGCTCCTAAACACAGGTATCAGGAAGGCAGCACTAGAAGTGGGTATAGTCCCTGAACCATTTCAGTATTTACCACATCAGCATGGAGCCAGGTCCAGGATTTACTGGTGGTAAGATCCATAAATAAATAGTCCTCCAAGTCATCACATCACAAGGCCATCTCTGATATGTGCTTGAAAGCATGTACAGTAATGCCACTCAAGAGGAGCATTGGCCTAGGAGGTTTGAGGCTTCATTTAGGTTTGATCATTTTGACTAAGCATGCCATGTTTTCGAACTTCTGATAGATTGTATATAATAATGACAGTGTGTCATTTGGTTCTGAGTAACCCCTTACTGAATAATTAGTACTGTGCGGTGCGTACCTCGGTCACTTGATGACTTGGTCACAGTCAGCCAGCCATTGGAGGATGAGGGGAAAGAGGTGAGTCCCAGGGTGTTAAAATTCTCTACATGTGTTCATACCCTTTTGCCACACTCTCTGGACGGCGATGGACTTTCAGTGCACAGATGAGCATTGGGCAGAGATTCTGACTTGAAAGAACAAAGAGCAGCCCTTGCAGTGACCACTGCCCTCAGACTCGGGAGGATGATGATGGGGATGAGACTTGCTCTGTGAGTCGACACATGTACAAGGTTGTACAGGGCATTTATTCTAAGCTGAATAGCATAAAGCATGGTGCATGTGGAATATCACTGTAAATTACATTGTATTAAATGTCAGATGCTAGAAATTGGCCACAGCAATAATAGCTCTACAGCAAGCAGACTAAACAGCCTCTCATAAAATTGCCACGATCACAAGGATGCTTGTCCCTCTGAGTTGAGTGGGGACCATCCTCCAGGCTCTTCACTTCTCTGTCCATAAGGGGAGGAGCATGTACAAGGTGAGGAGCTCTACGTGCTGATAAACCCAGCCCCACTACTGTCCCTGCACCTGAGAGAGCAGCCCCAGATCCCACATCTCTGCAGTTTTCATTCACTGTTGCAGTCAACACAGAGGAAGCACCATGGACTTTGGGCTGAGATGGGCACTTACTCTGATGCTTTCACATGTAACATTATGAAGAATCTGGGGATTTGAGTTTCTGTGTGTGTATGCTGCTCCTAATGAGAATATCTTCTCTGCCGGTGCACAATATGAGATGGGGCTGGTGGAGTCTAGGGGGCACCTGAGACAGCCTGGGGTTCTCTGAGACACTGCAGTAAATGCTCTGGATTCAGTTTCAGTGACTATCATATAATCTGGATCAGCCATCCTCCAGGAAAGATACTGGAGTAGATAGATGTCATTAGAAACGAAGCTAACCATCACACAACAGAATACACTGCATCGGTGAAAGACAGTTTCATCATCTTAAGAGACAATTCCAAAAGCACTGCCTATCTTCAAATGAGAGATAAGAACACAGTCCTGCATTACCACACAGAAGACACACAGGGAGGAAGCCAGTGTGAGCCCAGACACAATCCTTTTGTCAAGAAGGGCTGCAACCAACAGGGGGTGCCCAGGACTCATGCATTCTGCAGGAGCAGGGCACTTGGAGGTTAATGAAGGCTTGGTTTCATCTCTGGCCCAGGAGCTTCCTCTCTATCTGACATTCGACTTGTAGATACCTAAGGAATTGATCACCACAGTGAGTCTATAGTGGATGCTTCTTCTCCATCTAATTCACTAGGCAGACACATGTGATCTCTGACTTAAAAGTTTTCCCCTAAATCGTTTTTTTCTGACAGTTGTTTTTGGTTTTAGTTTGACTGGATCACAAGCTGTCCAAAGATTTGGCTGAAAGTTATTTCTTGTTTTGTACACAGTTTGTTCACAGGTGAACTTAGCCTATGAACTGGTGGTCAGAAAGGCTGATTTCACTGATGTGAGTGGGCACCCTCCACTCCACTGAGGGAATTATTGGAACAACTAGTGAAAGAGAGAAAATTAACTCCTTCCCCTTGTGCACTGGATTCTGGAGCTGGGACAGAAATCTTCTCCTGCCCTGGGCACCCTGGTCCTCAACACGCAGACCTGGCTTAGTTATGAAAGTAGCTCCCTGTATCTGCTGCCTGCAACCCACGCTCATGGGACTTTGGGATGCCTCACAGTTATACTGAGAACATCAACTATTTATAAATGAAAACACACATTCTGTGGGTCAGCTTCTCTGGAGAATCTCTTATTTCCTCAGAGCCACAGTGTGGTGGCAGGATGTGCGCCTGTGTCCCAGGAACACCAGGATGAGACAGGTGTGACCTGGAGGTGGACCCAGGCCCCATCGGACCCAGGGACCCATGATCTCTGCACCCGTCACACAGGCTGTGTCTCCACCTCCCCCTCACTCCTCATCCTGCTGCCTCCAGAATGGATGGGAGACCATAACAGAGGACCACAAGCAATACTATGGAAATCATTACTGTTTGTTCAATCTCAGCACAGCCTCTGGTCACGGGTGCTTCCTGCCCATTTCATGTGATCAGGTATGAACTCCTTTCACCTGAGTTTGCTGTCTGCCTTCCCTGGGCTGTGCCTCCTCCTTCCTGATCAGGAAAACAGCAAAAACACGTGGTTACAAGCAACTGAATTTTTGAGGGAACAAGAGGCATGGAACAGGAAACTCAGTAAGCAACGTGTGCTCCATCCTCACCACAGAATGACATCCCCCCTTACAAAGAAGGAAAAGTGGACAAGTGCAAGAACACAGAAGAACCTTGGAGACACAAAGCCTGGAGAAACAGGCCACTCTCAAAATCACAAAGGCTGTGTGCTTCCTCATCTGTGAGAGACAGGGAGGTCACGGGCTTGGAGACAGAGCCCAGAGAGGGCTGGCTGTGGTGTGGAGCAGGAAACTGTGTGATGGATTAAATAATCTCTGAGTCAATTTGGGAGAGTGAGAGTTTCTGGATCTGGATGGTGACGATGTTTGCACAACAGTGTGAAATTAGTTAACATCACCGTGTCCATTTAAAATTGATTAGCATGGTGAATGTTGGTCAATGTATTTTCTACCACAAACACCACACCAGCATTAATGAGAGGTGAGCATGCATTTTCCTGGAGAGGTGATGCCACCTGACCCTACAGGGTTTGAATGGAGTCAGGACTACAGGCAGGGGCTGATACGGAAGGTCCTCCTGGGGAGCTCGCTTTCGCACAAGAATCTGTGAATGGAGGCAATTGTTCCACAGGTGTTTCGAGGGAAAAGGAATCTAGAAAGAGGGGGATCTTGTATGAGGATCCTGGGCCAAGTGGCCCATGAGTTGACAGCAGTGTGGGAGGTGGATGTGTGAGGACAAGGACGGTGGGTGAGTCACATCATGAGAGGGTGCAGGTCCCAGATGTCTCATTAAGGGAGATGCGGTGTGGGTGCCCTGTCATTAGTTCCAGCACTCTCTGACTCACGGTGTCACCAGGATGATGGGTGGGGACACACAACTGCCCACGACACTCACCACACCCAGGACTGTGTTGTCCAGATAGGACCTTCACTTCTAGGGAGACACTTTGTCCCAGTAAATTTTCTCTTTGGAGCACCCCCACATGGGTACCCATTTCCCTCTGCTCTCATGGGGCATGGGGAAGAAAAATGACAAGAGCTTCAATAGGCTCCACTTCTCTGTGTCTCACGGTCTCTAAAGCTGCTGAAAAACAGGGACACAGAGACACCCAAGTGTCACATAAAATGCATCTCTGGGCAGCATTGCAGATACAGGTAATGGAGGGAATACAATGTCCAGACTGAGGGCCTTCTGGGGCAGGTGAGGACACACAACCCTGGGCTGGGCATGGCTATGGTCAGGGGCTCAGTTCTCTTTCTCCACATTGGGGGAAGGTCCAGAAGAGGGTCACTATGCACAGGTGTCCCCTGGGGCACAGGTGTGTGGCTCACTGGTGGAGATGTTCTCACCACTTCCCTTCTTCAGAATCTACCTGCATTTCTTTCATCCTGATCACACTGGCCAGTGCCCAGTGTTCCCCAAGGGTGTCCCCAGCACATCAGGACAGTGGTGTAATCCCCATCACAGACCCCATCTCAAACCTGCATGGATGCACAACCCCTCACTCTCAGCTCTTTTAACAAGAAAGGGTGAATCTGCAGAGACATTTGTCATCTGAGGAAATCTCATGTCTGGTCCATGGATGTCCTCAGTCTGTAGATGTGCCCCAGGCCTCACTGTGCACTATTAAATAATGGG
>PVJI01031236.1:0-13333 GCA_004026765.1 Micronycteris hirsuta
GAATAGATCTCATAGGAATGGCTCGACTTATGCTTACTCTCGGGTTCTCTGTCAGCATCTCTTATTTAAGACCCTAGATGGTCATCTCCTCCAAAAAGGGAAATTCTCAATGGTAAATAAGTAAGCCTAGTCCTCCACTGAGAGCAGCAAATTCTGTGCATGAAAGATTTCCTTGGCTTCTCATAAAAAATGCATGCCGCTCTTTCCCCCTCCCAAAGCACCCCCTGAGAGAATATCTATCATCTTTAAAGCAAAGTTGCTGTGAGCGGCTGTGCCCATTCTACCACTGAGCACTCTCAAACCACTTGCGGTCAGTCGCAGGGGTACACCACAGGCTTTCGACTTTCATTTCGTAAGGCCCTGTGCCAACAGCCAGATCTAACTGATACCAAGAAGTCCTAACAATCCTATACCAATGTCCAGACTCTACCAAAAACAGAGTTTTGTGAAGCTTTCTGCCCCAGACCCTGCTTGAGTCACGTCTCTTAGGTCACCCAAAATTGTCCCATCATTGCATTTTTTACATTGAAAACTCACAGAATACAGTTTAAATGTTTTCTAGGGATGTAGCATAGCATTTCTCTCTACACTGGCTACCAGATAAAAGACTAATTTCAGAAACATTCTCCTTTTCTGTCACTTTTTTTTTTTTTAAGTTAAGTCACTTTGGGGTTTATTTCTGCTTTATGTTCTTCAGTATTTATAATGTTTGTTGGATATAATCTTTAAAACTGTAAATCACTCATCAGCTCGATAATGGCACAAAATCTGAAATGCTCTAACACTTTGTGGTTTTTTGTATCCTGAGCTGAAGTACAAGGTTACTTGTTTTGAAAGGAATTTTACATGTTCAGAGTTGGCTAGGTCTTCTACTCAGATTCCATGAGATCTTTTCAGTTGGAAAGAGCCATTTGGGTTTTGACATGATTGACAGAAACATTTAGTAAGGCATTCTGGAAGGAGTATTGATATTCTATGCAGCCCTGATTTCTAAGTGCAGGAATTCATCTGTGGTAATTAGCTGGGAATGATTGCACATACATTGGAATTAAATCTTGAATTTGTTTTCTCAATCACCAAATGACTACAAAGGCCAATTTCAACTGGTTTAAATGTTTTTCTATTAATAGAAGTATAGTGGTTAAAAATGGTATGGCCTAATTGTTTTTAAAGTCTTCAGCTGACCAGAAAACATTAATAATTTCCAGGGAAAAGTCTTTTAGTGTGTTATACAAGAAGGAGCCAAAAAAATATCATTATCTTCTGGAGGGCAGGCCCCTTGTAGAACAGGCTCCCCTGCTAGGTGAGTGTTCTAGGAGTCCGTCTGTGTCAGTGCGCCAGCTGGCGTTGTTGTGAGAGGCTGTGTCTGGCTGCAGTGAATTGTTTTTGAAGGCTCTTTCAACGTGTCTGCCTATTTCATGATGGATGATTTACAAGTGCACCTACCCACCCAGTATGCAGCAGTTTCTGATGAAAAACAGCATGACCCCCATGCCCTAACCTCCCTATTAACCCAGTCTTGTCTCAGGTGACTTTTTTTGTTTCCCCAGATGAAAAATGTTCTCAAAGGGAAAGGTTTGCCACAGTGGAAGAGGTGGAACAAAAGAATAGCATCAATATCAACAGCTCAAAACCGTTTTGAGCAGTGGAGAAAATGTCTCAGTAGGATTATTGCATCAAATGGAGAGTACTTTGAAGGTGACTGAAGTTTAAACATGTAAGAATAAATACACAATTTTTATAAATAAATTCTGGGGTTTTTTGGGACCCCCTTGTATGACCAAGCAAATACGTAGTCTTGGGACCTTGGAGTTGACTTTAATCCATGACTATGTTCTAAGTAAAACTTACTTTTGCTATTGTCTTGAAGATTAAACAATGACTTCTTTATATTTGATGAAAAGTGAGTCTCTAACATTAATTCTTTCCCAACTAACTTTCAAACACTTAGGTCACTAAAAAACTTATCTTAAACATAAAAAAATATTTTGTAAAAGATTTCTTCTTGATAAATTCACAAACTATTTAAAACCCCAGCCTTCCATCTACTTTCAACAAATGAGATGAAGTATAGGAAGCAGGAAAGAGCTACATTTTTGAATTTCCAGAAAGAAAAACATAGATCGTTTTCTTCTGGCTCAGTGAGTAGATGCAGTATTCAGCCACTGATGTAAGAAAATAATACTTTATCAGAGCGCTGTGAGGAAGGTTTGCAGTTGCTGGGCATAGAGTCAGGAGGGCAAACACACGTGCCCCCCAAATGACGAAACATCTCAGTTTAAAAATTGTGCATGCCTAGTGCAAATAAATAAACCAATTCACAGCAAAAGCCAAAAGAGGGGACTAGAGTCTGACAGTTCACAGTTCTTTTGGAAGGTGTTTGCCAGGTAAACTGCTCTGTGACCAGACTGCTGCGGGTGGCAGATCTGAGAAGGGAAGAGAGCTTCAAATGCATTTCAGCCAGTTTTTTAAAATTTAAGGCAGTGAATAAAATTCAATGGCAAATTGCATTGACTGAATATCGGCATATCTACATACTTGATCTTTTTGGTTTCACTTGATTGTGCTAACGATCAAAGTAAGGAAGATTAAATCAGATAATAAAAAGTTTCTTTTTAAAAAAAAAATCCTCAAAACCAAAAATTCAGTATAATCCTCATTAATAGTCACTATTCACCCAGATTTACCCAGAATATATATACTGAAAGTCAGTAAGATAAGATTTTTTCATTTTGGAAAAAAATTGTATTTGGAAAAAAGTATAAGCAAATCCCAAACAAAAAATTGTAATTTAAACTGAGCTGCTGAACATTTATAGATTCTTCTATTTACAGATTTTCTAAATCGTTATGTAGAATTTGACAAGATCCAGTTTGTAAACAGTAATTTGCTTATGTCTGAATTCTTTGCCAGAAGCTATTTAAAGGAAAGTAACTTGAGCTTTTTTTGATCTGGTTGCTGAAATTTTGAAAAAAAGTTCACTCTGTTACCCTAAAAAATACTGTTGGATATGTAAAGATTAGTTAGCGGACAGAAAATAAAGCAAGGCATGTTTAAAATGGCTTAGAGAAAGTATCAAAAATAACTGAGTTCTTGCCAAAGAAGAATTCAGCAAATTAAAGTTCTATACTTTATATGTATCTTAAGCTAAATTTTAATAATTTGTTGTATAAATATTCCCTTCCTCATGTTAAACATAAATTTTCTACTAGAATTTCTCATATTATCCATTTCCTCCATATTCTCAGCTCTACGTATCAGAACACAAAATGTTGGCTACAAAATAAAACTGTGAAGATAGATCTGCTGAGAATTAAAATAAAGTTATGAGAAGTGGCAGAGTATTCTCTTCAAAATGATTTTACATTTGGGAATTTCTATATCATTGATTTAAAGTGCTTAATTTCTATTGTCTTCAAAAATATCTGCAATCATCAGAGCTGATACAGGATCAGAAAGTGAAACATAGTTTCTGGGATTATATTTTTAATTAGATAGCAATAAATAAGAATAGCTATAAATATAAACCTAAATAGACAATGTTTGTTCTGATAGAAGGTGTTTTATTCACTAGGCTTCACTGCTGTTATGTGATCGCGTTGCCATTAGTGAAGCCGTGGGCTGACCATGCAGCTGTGTGTGCCATCTAAGGATGCGGTAGGTCTGGCATGAAACTAATTCTAGGTGAGAGGGATGTTAACGGAGAAGGGCACTGAAGTGTGCTGATGTTCACAACAACAAAAACAGAATTCAAACTAAGTACAGAGGATACCGCAGCAAACATCTAACTACAGATCTCTAGGACCAGCTTGTGAAGAGAGGTCCATTCCAATTCTCAGCTTCACAAAAACACTCTGAAGTTTTACTTATATTAATTAATTTTAACAGAAATGATACCAGCATTTGATATACTTTTGTGTAACAAAGCTCATTACTGATTGAATAATGGTCACGAAGATGTGTCTGAGTTCCCTAGGAAGATCTTGTGCATGTGTCCATACCCAGACAGCTCTTCCCACAGTGAAGAGCAGAGCGAGATGGTGAGGACTGAGCGCTGCTCCTCCCAACTGGCCCATTACCTAGACATGGTCAGAGCCAGTAGAAGGCTATTAGGAGGACTAGAGGTCATCATAATATTGATGGCTGATCAAAATTAGTGAAGGGAATGAACCCAAACCAAAGGAGACCTGAGTGTGCATTTGCATAGATAAAAGATGATAGGTATGTGTAGATGAGAGATAGATAGATGATAGATAGATAGATAGATGGATTTATAGATAATACGTTTGTTTCACTTTCACAGAACTTGGAGCAATGATGTCCCCTAAAATTTCATTTCCCATTACATGCCTAACAGAGCTCTGAAAACTTTTTATTTGAGTTTTTAATTAAACAGGCTAGTTCTCCTTATTTCATAAAAACTCCTGTAGTGAATGTCCTTTACAAGTTTATTGAAAGATTGTCTCTTCTAAAATGCTTAGCAATCATGGAAACATGTATATGTGTGTGGGTGTGAGTATTTACATGTTTGCATAATGGAATAATGAATATAAAATCCACAATAGTGCTTACTTCTGGAGAGAGGCTGTTAAGTGATTGGACTAATTCCACATCTGTTGGTACATAGATGCTGCCCAGCCTCCCTACCAGTCCTCATCTGCACCTGCCCTCACCCAGGTGTCTTCAAGGTCCAGGAACTAAGGGCTGCCCCCTTTAACACAGCAGGGAGTCCTGAAGTCAGCTCCAGAAGTTTGGCCCGCATCAGCTTTCTTTGTGCCTCTGTTCTCCTGTTGTTAGATAATTTATCACCCTTAGTCCTCTTGTATATGTGCTGCTAATGTTTTATTTCTGGGTTGGTATATAAATTTACGGGATTTATACTTATATTATGAATTAAACACATGGCAAATAAAATAAGGGAAAGGGGAACAAAAGACAAGTGGACAGTCTAACCTTCTTATATCCTTATGAGTTTTTTCTAAGCTTTGTGACTCACTGTGTAACAGGCTTTAGTTCCTCTTCTACTTCTAACTGGGGCCCAGCCAGAAAACTCCTCCTACATGTTTTCCTGGGAAATGTAATCCTCACTGACATCATCAATACTGGGAGCACTGCCCAGGAATGAGATTCAATACTAATCATTATTAAATATCGAACATGGACTGCATAGTTTGGATTACCTAAAACACGGGGGACAAGATCTCTGGCCTAAGGATATGCATAAAGCTTCTATTAGGGAGACAGGGAAAACCAGCTGATGGATGGAGAGAAGAATCTGCATTCTCTCTGCTGGCTGCCTAGCTATTTCTACTCACATCCTGGTGAAACACAACCAGGTGCCTATTAATCCTGCTAGCGATCTTGGTCAAAGTGCTATGGGTGGTTGTTGTTTGTTGTTGTTTTCAATACTTATTATCTGCTTGCCTACTTTTTAAATGTCTTTTTTAAAATTTTTATGCTACTTCAGTTTTTCCCACTTTTTCTCCCTTTTCCCATCTCTGCCCAACCCCACCCTCTCCCCTCCCCAAGTCAGTCTCCATAGTGTCGTCCGTGTCCACAAGTTATGCATGAATGTTCTTTGATTAATCCCTTCTGTTTGCCTACTTTTAGTGTACTTCTACACCTCACATTTCTAAACCTTTTTAAAGTTTTTTTTACATTTATTTTTCAATTGCAGTAGACATACAATAGACTAGTTTCAGGGGTACAGCATAGTGATTAGACATTTATATACTTTACAAAATGATCCCCTCAGTAAAACTAGTACACATCTGATACCATACGTAGTTATTACAATATTATTGACTGTGTTCCCTATGCTGTACTCTACATCTCTGTGCCTGTCTTTATAACCGGCAATTTGCATTTCTTAATTCAGTTAACCTTCTTCACTCATCCCCCAACCCACCTGCCATCTGGCAACAATTAATTCATTTTCTGCATCTATGAGTTTGTTTCTGTTTGTATTTCATTGTAGTTTTATTTACATTTCCCTGATGAGTATTGATTGCGCGTCTTTACATATGTCTGTTGACCATCTGTATGTCTTCTTTGGAGAAATGTCTCTTCATGTCCTCTGCACATTTTTTTTTTAATTTTTTTTAAAGATTTTATTTTTATTTATTTTTAGAGAGAGGGGAAGGGAGAGAGAAAGAGAGGGAGAGAAACAGCAATGTATGGTTGCCTCTCACATGGCCCTCATGGGGACTTGGCCCGCAACCCAGGCATGTGCCCTGACTGGGAATCGAACCAGAACCGCTAGGTTCCCAGCCCGCGCTCAATCCACTGCGCTACACCAGCCAGGGCTCCTCTGCACATTTTTTAATTGGATTGTTGGTTCCTTTGGTGTTAAGTTGTATGAGTTCCTCATAGATCTTGGATATTAACCCTTTGTTGCATGTATTATTGGCAAATATCTTCTCCTATACAGTAGGTTGTCTTTCTTTTTGTTGATTCTTTCCTTCACTGTGTAAAAACTTTTTTATTTTGATGCAGACCCACTTGTTTATTTTTTCTTTTGTTTTCTTTGCCCAAGGAGAAATATACAAAAAAATATTGCTAAGAGTGATGTCAAAGAGTTTACTGCATTTTCTTCTAGGAGTTTTGCAATTTAAGGCCTCACATTTAAGTCTTTAACTCATTTTGAGTTTATTTTTGTATATGGTGTAAGAGAGTGGTCTAATTTCTTTTTTTTTTTTTTGCATGTATCTATCCAGTTTTCCCGACATCATTTATTGAAGAGACTGTCTTTATCCAATTGCATATTTCTGTCTTCTTTCTTTAGATTAATTGACTATATAGGCATGGGTTTATTTTTGGACTCTCTATTCTGTTCCATTGATTCACATGTCTGTTATACCAGTACCATGCTATTTTGATTACTATAATTTGATATCAGATAGCATGATACTTCCAACTTTGTTTTTTTTTTCCAAATTGATTTGGATATTTGTGGTCTTTTATGGTTTTATATACATTTTTATATTGATAAATTAAATAGTATTTGTTTCAGTTATATAAAAAATGCTATTGGTATTTTGATAGGAATTGCATTGAATGTGTAGATTGCTTTGGGTGTTATGGACATCTTAATGATGTTAATTCTTTCAATCCATGAGCATGGTATACCTACAATTTGTTTTTGTCATCCTCAGTTTCTTTCATCAGAGTCTTACAGTTTTCCAAATAAAAGTCTTTTACCTCTTTGGTTAAATTTATCACTGGTATTTTATTCTTTTTCATGCAATCATAAATTGGATTTTTAAATTTTTTTTTCATTCTGATAGGTTGTTAATGGTTTATAAAAATGCAACCAATTTCTGAATATTAATTTTGTATTCTACTTTACTGAATACATTTATTAGTTCTAATAGCTTTTTGGTGAAATCTTTGGTATTCTTATATATAGTAACATGTCATCTGTACATATAACAGTTTTATTTTTTTCTTTGCATTTAGATGCCTTTTATTTCTTTTTCTTGTCTGATTGCTATGGATGCAACCTCAAATACTGTGTTGAATAGAAGGGGCAAAAGTGAACATCCTTGTCTTGTCCCTGATCTTAAAGAAAAAGGTTTTAGCTTTTCACAATTGAGTATGATGCTAACTGCAAGTTTGTCATACATGACCTTTATTATGTTGAGGTGTGTTTCTCTATCCCCTCTTTGCTGATAGCTTTTATCATAAATGAGTGCTGAATTTTGTCAAATGGTTTGCCTGGACCCATTGATGCGATCATGTTCTTTTTAGTCTTCATTTTATTTGTGTGTTATATCACATTAATTGATTTGAACCAACTTTACATCTCAGGAATAAATCCCACTTGATCATCATGCATTTTTAATGTATTGCAGAATTCTGTTTGCTAATATTTTGTTGAGGATTTTTGCATCTATGTTCATCAGTGATATTGGCCTATAATTTTCTTATTGAAGTGTCTTTGTCTGGTTTTGGTAATAGGGTGGTGCTGTAGCTGTTTTTAAGTTATGTTATTTGGAGAGTTCTAAATGATCCACTCTCATACTGTGTCTCCAATAAAAATGTTTTTTAACATTTGTTTCTAGCTATGTTTCTGGAGTGTGCTAAGCAGTTTATATGTATTATTTCATCAAATGCTTACTAAGTAAAAGAGAAAAAAAGCTTTGGTATAAGAGTAAGAGCTTGTAAGAGTTGGGGTAGGCAACAAGTAGAATCCTTTTTTTTTTAAGAAGATATTTCTCATTTTAATTTCTCATTTCTTTTAATGGGCATATTTAGATATGAAAAGTGAATTTCCTCACTTTCCTGAAATTCTGATAATTGTTTCTAAAGAGAACTTGTAACTACTGTAAATTGTTCTTGTAACTACTAAAAATTGTAATTTGTAACTACTGTAAATGGAAGTAAACAAAAAACTGGAAGATATCCAGAAACTGGAGGATCTAATGACTGAGGTACTTTACATTTGGAAATAAAAGGACACGTGAGGCAAAGAAAAAGGTAAAGTAGCATAAAAGCACTGGAGGCTGGGCCCAGCTGAAGGACAGGCCATTGAGAAATTCCCCAAGGCAGGGACAGCCACATTTTTCAGGACAATGATAACTGATATTCTATTTTAGACTATTCTATGTTATGATTTATAGTCTTTTGTGCTAACCCAAACTTTCAGTAAAATCTCTTATATATTCTTGGTTCCAATGGTAGTTCCACAGAATGAGTGGAAGTGTGATAGGTGAAATTTCTAAAACGATGCCTCAAAGATGTCTCAATCTCATATGCAAGAACAACCTCCTTATATGTCAAGATTTCACCTCTGTACTCATGTTACGTTATCTAGTTGACCTTAAAAATGAGAATATTATCTAGGTAAGTCTAATGTAATCACACGAGCCCATAAAATCAAAGCTCTCTCTGTCTAACAGCAGAAGAGGAAGTCAGAGAGACATGAAGTCTGAGGAGGACTCTATGCAGCATTGCTTCTTTGCAGTTGAATGGTGTCATGTGAGATGAATGTTGCTTGCCTTGAGGGGTTAAGACAGGCCTCTGACTAACAGCCAGCTGGGAACCTAGCACTTTAGCCCTGAGACTGGGAATAATTGAAATCTGCTAACAACGTGAATAAGCTTGAAAGTGGATTCTGCTCCAGAGACTCCTGATAATAGCCGAACCCAAGTATTACCTTAATTTCAGCCCTAAGCGTAGAACCCAGTCAAGCTTATCTGAATCTGCAGAACTATGAGCTAATAAATAGGTGTTGTTTTAAGCCACTAAGCTTGTAGTGATATATTATACAGAAATAGAGAACTAATATGAGTCATAATAATTATGGGACAAAATAAGTGAATATGGAAAGGAATCATAAGAAATGAGTCAGAGAGCATAAAGGGGGAATAGAACAGAGAAGAAAGATGGACAAAGATGTGTAAGCTACATTAGGAGGGCTCACAGTTTCCCACAGTAGAAAGATGATCATTCATTCTCTTTACATATTAAATTAATGTTTAATATCCCCAAGTGTTCACATTTGGGGGTAGTATCCTATGGAAAAATCAAAATTATTGGGCTCATTTTTTGAAATAATTGGTTAGTAGAGAATTTTAATGTCTGGGGGCATGAAGGAAGATAGAGATTCTTTAGCTGGGGTAAATACATGAAACTGTATTTATCCTCCCTTGAAACAATCTTTTTTTTTTTTTTAATGGAAACTGAAAGTTTTAAAGACTAAAAACTAAAAGCTGTAGTCAATCATCTCCTATTTCAGAGGCAGAGATTAAAGATCAGAGACCTTTTTCTGTGGGCTTCAAGATATTGATAGTATCAAGTAAATCTATGAATAAAAGTCTGCTCTTGACTATAAAATTATTACACTGCAATTGGATGACATTAGGGCCAGAATATTAAATATCAGAATGTTAAAATACAGGGTGGGGTACAAGTGGGTCTATAGTTATGAGTAAGCAAAACACAGTTTGTTAATTATTGTATTATTTTCCATACAAACCACTGCAAACCATTTTTTGCCCCACCCTGTATGTAGATGTTTTCTGAAGACTTCCAGTTAAACATGGAAAACTCATCACACTTATTCACTGGTAATCCCATCAGGAATTCCACTAAGATGTTAGTCGGAGGAGCTTTGTAAAGCAAAAACATTAAAGAACAGATAAAACGTGGGAGGCAAACATAGCAACACAACAGTAAAAACCAGAAAGCATTGGGATGAATGGTTATCAACTTATACATCGTTCCGTGGACCAAAGAAAACTGTAAACTAGCCATAGGGGAGGCCAGATTCAGGCACATCATGTTAAGATGCCCTGGGAAAAATTAGGAATTAAAGACAACAGGTACAGCTGAAACTAGGGAAACAGGTGATGCTGAAAACGTGTTGTGTTTGAATGCTTCTTAGAGCATATCCTACACTCTACAGAGTTGCTTACTCTTCTTCACCCTCCAGAGCCAAAGAATAGAAATTTACTTTTGGGAGATTGACAGATTCACTCTAATCCTAAAAGGACTATTACTTTTGAGAATGGAATATCACACTGAAAACAGGAGGGTTTAGTCTCTGGTCCTTCTCTTTCACTAGACTCTGAATGTTGGCCATCCAGATTACAGGTCAGGGAAGAGATTAGAGCAGGGGTTGGAAACAATGGCCTGCTGTCTGTTTTTTATAAAATTTTATTGCAACAAAAACACATCTGTCATTTGTCTGTTGTCTATGGCTGCTTTGGGCTATAATAGTGAAGTTGAATAGTTATTACCAAGACCATATAGCTGATAAAACATAAAATATTTGCTATGTGGCCTTTTCTAATAAAAGTTTGCTGACTTTTGGGCTAACAACTCATTTCAAAGAAACTGATTGGGACACGAAACAAAAATCTATACATTTAGTTTCCAAATAAATTTGCCAAGCAAGTGTATCCTACAATAAGACCACCAGTCCACAAAGCCCTGCTACGTAAACACAATTTGTAAAGATTTTTGTAGTGATTCACTTCTCATTAATAAAAAGGAATAGCCAAAGGTTATCAGACATTTAAGTGAAGCCTATAACATGAACTACAAAGATTGGGGGTGGGGGAAGAAAAGAAAGACAAAGAAATCGAAATAAAGAGAGTCAATGAAAATAGCAGAAGGAAACTCCAAAGGAAAGAAAGAAAAATGAACACACACACACACACACACACACACACACACACGGAATATTCTTAAAAACTAAATTGCATCCATTAAACGGGAACAGGGGCTGCTATACAAAAAAAAAAAAAAAGTACTCAGATAAGAAAAATTTTCCTGAAAAAGGGTATACAAATATACAATAACAGAAAAAAAGGTCAGAAGAAATGTTAGAAGTTAAGAATTTTAAATATCTAGAAAGTAGAACAAAGAGAGGACAGTATCAAATAACTACTTCCAGAAGTTTCCTAAAACAGAAATACTAATGTTTCCAGACTTAGAGGAGAAACTTAGTGCTCACACAATGTAAGAAAATATTAATGTTTTTCCTAGGATTCTGATACAGTCAGCAAGTCTCAGCCTTTCAAACTTAGCAGAATGTATATAATATAGATTTTGGAATAATGGTCAGTATAACCAGTTTTTGTTCTAGTAATCTGATTTATAGATGTGTTTTTTTTTGTTGCAAGCTCAAATTCTTTATCAAGTTGAAAAAATTGCTTCACAACTGGTCTCGTGGCTCATCAATCCACATATTTCATGATGTTCAGTGATAGCTCTGTCTCCTCTGAGGCAGCATCATGATTTGAACCCAAGCAGTCACTGCAAGTCTTAGCTTTTCAAAAGCAATCCGGCAGAATGCATTTGATCAAAATATTACTCGTATGGTACTAATAGTACTTTTATAGTACGAATATATCTCAAAAGTGTGGCAAACATGAATATGAAAAATGATTTAAAATCTTTTTCCTCTTCTTTTTGTACTTTACAGACATAAAATTTAAACAGAATTGTTTAGTTAATTTTTTAATGGTCCTACTTTATAGTAGGTTTATCTGCAGTAATGGAGAACTTTTCAAGACCAAATTGGAAGTATGGATTGTTTGCATAAGAGCTCAGTGCCTGACTCATAAAAATATCAATCATAATTTTTCAATTTAATTAAATTATGTTGCATTGTAATCATGCCTTTAAATTCAGTGAGAAATAAAATACATCATGTAGTCACATTATTTTCACCTCAAATGTGGCTTAAAGTAGATCTCAAATTGTCTCCAAACTTAGACTGGGGATTTTGTACACACTATCATCTTAGCATGTTTAAGTTTAACCCATAATATTTATGGGTTAATAGTCTTTTGTATCAACACTAATGACTCTACATCTTCCAAGGCAAAAACACATGACTCAGAATAAATCTTGGAATCTCCTTTTATTTTTTAGTTTATTTTTCTTAATAGTTCATTTTTGTTGTAATTATTTTTCATTACCATTTACCCCCTCCCATACCTACTCCCCATAATCATTACACTGTTTTCTGGCTCAGCTGGTTGGAGCAACATCCCGTAATGGAAAGACTGTGGGTTGGGTTTGGTTCTCAATCAGGGCACACACCTAGGTGATAGGTTTGGTTCCCAGTCTGGGTGCATATGGGAGGCAACCAGTGGATGCTTCTCTCTCACATTGATCTTTCCCTCTCCCTTCCTCTCTCCAAAGGCAATGAAAATAATGCTCAGGTGAGGATTAAAAAAAAGAGAGAATTGGAATCTCCTTTTAAACCTTTTCTTACATCAATTCAATTTTCAAAACCCTTCCATTATAGTATCTCTCGTGTTTACCCCTTCCTCTCTATTTCCATAGCTATACTTCAGGTCAGGCTCCAATCACTATCGCTAGGTGAATACGGTAGGAGGCTGAGAAGTCTGTGTGCTTTGAGCCCCTGATCTAGTATATCTAGCAAGATAATTATATGGAGTCGTTCCTTTGCTGAAAACCTTTTGGTGGTTTCCAGGGCATTTTTGTTTCTTGGGCCTTCTGAAAATGTTCAAAACTTACTATTATGGTCATCTGGAAGTATGTTATCTGCCATCAACAGCCAATTCTGACTCTGTTTGTGTACAAAGATGCAAACATGCACACATGGACCTCTCCATGTTAACTGACCTTCCCTTGCTCTTCTCCCCATCACTTCCTCTTCCGGAGAGCACTCCTCCATTGTGTTATCTTAAATAGGCCAAGACACAATGTAAGCATTGCAAAAGGTCTGCAGGTCAAATATGAGCTTTAGACATATTTCGTTAAACTCACTGTATGTGTATAGCTTATGAGTTTATGTATAGAACATAATCAAAATGTATATTATATATAATTTTACAAATTATACCTACAAATA
>PVJI01031237.1:0-13334 GCA_004026765.1 Micronycteris hirsuta
CAACAGTTCCAGTTCTTGACGGCTGCTGCTCCAGGGTGGTGGCAGATGAGGGGTAGAGCGATCAGAAAATTATCTGGAACAACAGCTCAAGAGAGTCTGAGACTGGCCAAGGGACCTTTGTCCTGAGGTATTGCAGTGGTCCCAGGCGAGAGGGACTGGGCTTCGGGAAGAGACCTGAAGGCCTACTTTGACAGACCATGTTGTTTGCTTCCAGAACCCCGACCTGAACAGTGCGCAGGCAGTGACTCAGTTGCTGCTGGGAATGGCCTCCCAGATTTCAGAGCTGGAGGACAGGATAGTGGTTGAAGACTTGAGGGGTGAGCTCTGGAGCCAGAAGGGATGGGGACTCGGAGGCTGGGCTGCCTGGGAGTTCTTCTGAGTTAATCAGCACGCACATCTAAGGTGCCTACAATGCAGGAACACAGAGACATACACTGCAAATAGCCTTTAGAAGAAAATAAGCTTTGAAAAATGTCCCTCAACTCACCGTTTAGGGTCATTTTCATTCTAAATTACCTATGTCTGAGTAAGTAGGGGAGGGGCGGCACTGCAACCTCTTTGGTGCTTAGGTCGCTAAAGGTTTTCACCCAGCTCTGTCTTGAGGTTAAGGAGGTAAAGGCCAGGGAGTTTCCTGCTTGGGAACTAAAATGGTCTTGAGTCTTAGGGAAAGAGTTTGCCAGAAAAATTGCCCATGATCACACGTGATGACATTGACCCCACACCCAGGCGAGGTTGATGTGAATAAACATCATGTGTAGACAAGTGCTGGGGGTGGGGGAGGAGCAGCTGGGAGTTAGTGCCAACAGCCCAATTCAAGGCTATTGGGCAAAGAAGGATTGAAGCAACTGAACCTATAGTCTAGTCCTCTCCCCTCCTTAGATTACTGGCCTGGCCCTGGCAAGTTCTCCCGCACAGACTACGTGGCCAGCAGCATCCAACGTGGCCGGGATATGGGGCTGCCCAGCTATAACCAAGCTCTACTGGCCTTGGGGTTAAAGTCCCCGAAGAACTGGAGTGATCTCAACCCCAATGTGGACCCTCAGGTCAGGAATAGTAATGATAATAATAGCAGTTAAAGCTTTCCTGTGGCCCTACTGTTCCAAGTCCTTTGCACATGCAGCTCATTTAATCTACATCGGGAATGTTGTAGGGTAGATACCACCGTTATCCCCATTTTTCCAATGACATCGTTGTTAAGTCAGCCACAGAGGCAGGATTTAAACTCAGCCACCTGATTCCTGAGTATGTTCCTCACCACTACATTGTACTGTTCCTGCAGGGGGGCTCCCAGAGTGGGTGCCATTGCCCTATTCCTGCAGGGTTCCCCCCATGAGTTGGGTGACTCTGAAGCTGCTAATCACTGGGACCAAGCAGCCTGAGTAGCGATGGTCACAAGATGTGGTCCTTAGGGATCTGACAGTGGTCTCACCATGAGCAGGGATACACTGGTCTTCCCACAATATGTGCCACCCACCAAGGGGGCTGTCTAGGAAGAGGAGACTTCCTCAGGCTTGAGCAGCTAGCCAAGTGGCTGATGGGGTCCCGTGTTTTAGGGGTGGGGCAACAGACACACACATACACTCACACATGTATACCCACACTCCTCACCTCCTGTGGTGCCCCAGGTGCTGGAGGCCATGGCTGCCCTGTACAACCAGGACCTGTCCCTGCTCGAGCTGCTCCCTGGGGGGCTCCTGGAGAGCCATGGGAACCCCGGACCCCTCTTCAGCACCATTGTCCTTGACCAGTTTGTGCGGCTGCGGGACGGTGACCGTTACTGGTTTGAGAACACCGGGAATGGGTAAGGCCTGCCTGGGCCCCCGCCCCAGACTCACCTCGGCCTGGGCTCGGCCCTCTGCTTGTAGACAGCCCCCATGGGCTCTTGATTCCCAGCTGGCCTTCCCCCCTCCCCAGCCCCTCTGGGTCTCTTTCCTTATCTGGGTCCCTGGGGCTGAGGTTGCTGAAGGCCAGAAATGCTTTCCCATCCCAGCAATTCTTGGCTTCCTCCAACTTAGGCTGTTCTCCAAGGAGGAAATCGCAGAGATCAGAAACACCACTCTGCGGGACGTGCTGGTGGCTGTCACCCAGGTGGACCCCAGTGCCCTGCAGCCCAATGTCTTTTTCTGGCATGAAGGTAGGTGGCCTGGGAGAACACAAGAAATGCTGCCAGAGAAAGGAACGAGGTTTGGGGGATCACTTGGTGCTGTCCAGGGAGTCAGGCACCAGGCAGCCCCCTTTTTTGTCAGTCTGAGAGGTCTGCATTAGGCTGCCTCCCTCAGTAGGAACTGGGCTGGTTTGCAGGCTGCACCCTGTGGTCAAGCTGCAGTGGGCAATGAGAAATATAGAAGGGGACTTTTTGAGGGAAACATGTTCAGGGAGAAAGGAGGGTACCTGCTTCTTTATAGGAGAGAGGGAAGGACGCCTGCCCAAGGAGTGAGATGCTCAGGCTTTGAGATTTTTGCGCCCTCTCTCTCAGGTGCACCCTGCCCTCAGCCGCAGCAGCTCACAACTGACAGCTTGCCACCCTGTGTGCCCATGACCGTGTTTGACTACTTCGAGGGCAGTGGTCCTGGTTTTGGTATCACCATTGTGGCTCTCTGCTGTCTTCCACTAGGTGGGTTCTTCTCCCTCCGATCTCTCTTCTCCTATCTCCCCTCTTTCCACAGACTGTCCCTGCCCCTCATTACCTGCTGGCTTGCAGGGCTAGTTTCTTGGTACAGTTGAAGCCAGACACACTGGGCTTTGGGAAGGGAGGGGCAACAGCCAAGCCTCAGTGAAGCTCCAGATGAAGGACTCCCCTACCCACTGGCTCCTTCTGATCCCCTTCAGTGAGTCTGCTTATCTCTGGGATGGTGGCCTATTTCCGGAGCCGAGAACTCAAGAAGTTACAAAAGAAAGGCAAAGAGAGTGTGAAGAAGGAGGCAGCCAAAGACGGAGTACCAGGTGAGATGGAGCTGAGGAGGTGGAGAGGTAGGAACAGATGAGTAGTGGTGCTGGAAGAAAGAACCAGGTTACAGATGTGGGGAGAAAGCCAGCTTTGGGGGTGCCTGCTCGGACTGGTAGAGTGGAATTGAACCTATGCTGAACTGCTCTGCCCAACTGTCTCCTTCACAGCCATGGAGTGGCCAGGCCCTCAGGAGAGGAGCTACCCCATCACCATTCAGCTGCTCCCAGACAGGGTTCTGCAGGTTCTGGATAGGCGTCTCTCTGTGCTGCGCACCGTCCAGTTGCGGCCCCCACAGCAGGTCAACCTCATTCTGTCCAGCAACCGTGGACGCCGCACCCTGCTGCTCAAGATCCCCAAGGAGTATGACCTGGTACAGCCCATCCTGCCTTCACTGTCACAGCGAGTCCTCTCAGTTACCCTCTTCTTAGCTGCAGAGCTCGCCTGTGAAGGCTGACGATGGGAGAGGCTCTCCTTTCAGAGACCCCCAGACTCAACCTGACCCTCCTTCTGACCCTCTAAGGGCCACTCACCTGTCCCCAAACTGGACGGATGGAGGCAGCTTTTTCCTTCTCCCCGCAACCTAAGGTTCTTTGAAGGGAGGCAGAACCAGAAGCTAGAGCTCTGAGCATTGACTCGGCCTTCCTCCCACCCAGGTGCTGCTGTTTAACTCCGAGGAGGAGCGAGGCATGTTTGTGCAGCATCTGAAAGACTTCTGTGTGCACGGAGCTCTGGGCCTCAGCGTGGCTGAGATGAACGAGAACGAGCTGTTCAGGAAGGCTGTGACCAAGCAGCAGCGGGGCCGCATCCTGGAGGTCTTCTTCAGACACCTCTTTGCCCAGGTGCCGTGGCTGTGCCTTTTGGAGATAGGACCAACCCAGAGCTGGAGGGAACCTTGGCGTGATAGCCTTGGTTGAATCCTAGCTTGCCAATCACTGTCTGTGTGACCTTAGGCAAATGACATCATTTCTGCTCTGTATGTCAGTTTCCTCATCTATAAAGCAGTGTATTGAAATAGGGTCCATTTCTTTGGGTTGTTGGGAGGATTCAGTGAGACAGTCTATATCAGTGGTTCTCAAAGTATGGCCCCTAGACCAAGAGCAGTAGCTCACCTGGGAATGTTAAAAACGCAAATCACCTTAAAAAAAAAAAATCCAAGTCCTCAGCAGCCCGTCCCAGCCCGGAGCCTCCACTCTAGACCTAGTGATTCAGGAACTCTGGGGTTGGGGCCCTCAAGCCCACCAGGGGATTCTGATGCCCTCCAAAGGTGATAAAATAGGAACTTCACAAGTTTGTACCAATGAGCCTACGGTAAAATTGGTTTTGGTATACATCGTTTTGCTTAAAGTCACAGAATCTATTGACCTTGTTAAGCGAGGACTTAACCGTAAATTGTAGTCACTTAACGAATGGTTGTTATGTGTACATGACTTTTAAGATCTTTGCACAATTTGCAGAGATCAAATCAGTCATGTGGCAGCCCGTCTGAACTGGCTACAGAACATGTCCCTAGCCTCTTCCTGCCTGTGCAGCCATGTCTACCGCATCTTCTATCTGCAGTCTAGGTTCTCTCACTTTGCATTCCCAGACTTTGCCCCTCCCTGCTCCCAACCCCTGCTCTCTACAGCTCCAGCCCCATTCCTATTGTGTAAGGTTCCTGGATCTTGAGTCCAGGGAGAAAAGTGAGCGAATGCTAGAGATCTGAGTCCTCCCCTCTACTGAATGGAGAGCAGAGGCCCAAGTCAGAAGTATATCAGAGGACCAGTAGTAGACACCAGGGCCTACCCTTTCTGAGCTGGACTTCGGAGAGCTGTGAGGGTCACTGAACGGTATACAGCCAGGCCTCGCTTCTTTCTCACCCTCCCTGTGCTGCTTCCCGGGTACAGGTGCTGGACATCGACCAGGCGGACGCCAGGACCCTGCCTCTGGACTCGTCACAGAAGGTGCGAGAGGCCCTGACATGTGAGCTGAGCAGGGCTGAGTTTGCCGAGTCCCTGGGCCTCAAGCCCCAGGACATGTTTGTGGAGTCCATGTTCTCTCTGGCGGATAAAGATGGCAATGGCTACCTGTCCTTTCGGGAGTTCCTGGACATCCTGGTGGTCTTCATGAAAGGTAGGAGGTCTTGGGCCATCACAGGAGCTAGGTTTCTTTCAACAGAGAGGTGACCTTCATCCTCCTTTCTCTTCCCAGGCTCCCCAGAAGACAAATCCCGGCTGATGTTCACCATGTATGACCTTGATGGAAATGGCTTTCTCTCCAAGGAGGAATTCTTCACCATGATGCGGTATGGGCTGGGCCCTTCCAGTGCTGAGATTTCCTGATATTTTAAATAAGAAAACAAGTCAGATCAGAGGAGGGTAGGCGAGGAGATGATCTGCACAGAAAGCTAGCCCTCAGCGCATCCTAGACTCTCGGAGCAGCCAGCTTCAAACGTTTACCTGGCTGGCCCCTGCCTCCAGGAGGGTCTAGTCTGCACTCTCAGCACCAGCCGGGAAATTCTCCCTCCCTATTGAAACAACAACAAAGCCACAACCAACACTGATATGACCACTCACAAAGGTCCGCTAACCCCTTTGGACCTTTGTGAAGTCCACAGCCTGCCTAACACTGCTTTACACAGTGAAATAATGGATGGGTGGGGGATGGATGACCTTGGTCACTTGTCCAAGAGGAGAAACACAGAAAGTTCCTCAGTTTTCCAGCCCTTCTCTCTTACTGCTTCTTAAGCCATTTCAGATTGTAGTGTCCTGATAAAAATCAGTTTTGAGACTTCTTATTCCTGAAGATAATGCTCCAGTAACACAGTCCCCTTCAGCTCCTTAAGGACAGGGCTCACATCTCTCGTTGTTCCCTGCTAAATGTGCCTCCTTTGCGCTGTGGTTGGCACATAATGGGCATTCAATACACAGTTAATTGAATAAGATGAACTAAATGAACAAAGAATGAACCGAATACAGACAACAACCCAGGTCCTTTTAACTTTTCTGCTCCTTTAAGCCTTTCCACTGACTTCTGCATTTCCCTTAACTGTCACATCCTTCTTACAGTCCAGATGCCACAGCTGGACATGGCTTCTTGGAGGGCTAGGGGGAAGCCAGCTGACTGCAGACTGTGCCTCACTGCGTGCCACTGCAGGCCCAGGCCGGGGCGGGGCCTAGTGCCTGTGCAGCGGGTCCCTGCCCTCAAGGAGCGAGCTCCCACCTTCTCATCCTCTACTCAGTGTGTGGATCTTGCTCAGTCTCGGTGGGAGGATGTGTGTGTTGGGGGTTTGTTTTTTTGTTTTTTTGTTTAATGTGATGGCAGTGCTTGCTCTGTCATGTGGGGGAAGGTCTCTACCCCGGACTCACACAGACTTGCATGGTTAGTTTGTTTCATCCCAAGACACAGCCTACGAAGAGAGTATGGCCACTGCCGCTGTCACTATGGGCACTGTCAGACTGGGTGTGGAAGCACTCCTGCCCGTGCCCTGGGGTTTTGGCACAAGGAAGCAGCGGCCATTGCAGCTACGTTCCCTCCCCCAGCCATCTGTGCCCCCACTGGACTGTGAAAGGGGGAGCTCAGCAATGGTGGGGGAGGCTTCAACACAGCAGAGTAGGCAGAGAGCCTGCCATGCAAGGAGGCCATGGCACACCTGGACATGTCCCTACACTAAGTGGACATTCATCCCAGGTGTAGATGCCCCCCACCGCCAGCTGGAGGGCTGCAATCTTTAATTGGTCAAGGCTACTTTCAGTTTAGTTCTGCCTTTTGAGTCTGTGGCCACCCCACCCAGCTTAGTGTCAGGTGCAGGCTGGATGAACACCTTCTGAGAGCTATTTTCCGTGTCGCTGGTAGCAGCATGAGATCATCCAGGGCCCTCCTCACCCTGCACCTGCCTGAGCCTGACCTCACTGGGTGACAAGCTGCTCTGTCTCTGGTCATCTCCCAGGTCCTTCATCGAGATCTCCAACAACTGCCTGTCCAAGGCCCAGCTGGCCGAGGCGGTGGAGTCCATGTTCCGGGAGTCGGGCTTCCAGGACAAGGAGGAGCTGACGTGGGAGGACTTCCACTTCATGCTGCGGGACCACGACAGCGAGCTCCGCCGCACACAGCTCTGCGTCAGAGGTGGAGGTGGAGGTGTGTGAGTATGTAAGGAATGGTCAGAGTCAAGGAAGGGCGTGTCCTCAGAATGAGAGTTCCTGGAGCATAGGACCCAGGTCTCATTTCTCTCTTAGCCCTTGCGCATAGCACAGAGCCTGGCATGTGTAATCTAGGGCATCACATACAGCTGTGCAATTTGGCACTGCACAAAGCAGCACACTGAGGGTTCAAGAGTGTGGTGATATCCAGTCTCCACGCTGCTCACCAAGTCATGTGCATTGGTTTGGGGTGTATCTGGCCAGAGGAAGAGGCACTAGTTTTTACACAAAGAATCTGCAGGGCCCAGGCATGTACCTGGAGGGGATTCCTTTTTCTAGTTGCACAGGAGTGCCACACTGTGTAGCGGTGGCGGCCCTGTGTGCAGCGGGTACTCAGTTTGGGGAGTGAGGGGGACAGAGCTGGAGCAGGAGCTGAGGACACAACCAAGTCACTGGCAAGCGTGCAGCAGCCTTCCCAGAGGGTGGTGGGTGGTGACGGTTGTGGTGATGGAGGGATAGTCTCCCACCCCACCCCACCCCACCCGACCGCCCTCATGGGGAAGCCTGCCTAGCCTCTCGTTCTCCTCTCCAGATGTTGCAGACATCTTTAAACCAAACATCAGCTCTCGGGTCTCATTCATCTCTCGGACTTCGGGGAAATGGTGAGAAGGGACGGGGCATTTGGAAATCCCTTTGGCCAAGTCCCCTGCAGAGAAATGAAAGAAGTAGAGCTGGTTGAATTTGACCCTCGGGTCAGACATTGACCTCTGAAAGTAGCTTCTAGTGCGTGGCCAGTCCTAGCACAAATTCCAGCTGCCTCCCACATCCCGTGCTTCGCAGGAGCCTGGCTCTCTCTCGGCCACTGCAGGACAGAAGCATCCTATCAAACAGATGATTAGATCACATTTATTCATTCTACCTTGCTTCCTGTCTGCTCCTCTCTGACCAGTTTATGGGCTGCTTGTGTGGGCAGGGATGGATCCTAGGATTCACCCCTACCCTATCCCACTCCACCCAAAGCTCTGACCTGGCAGTTCTTCCCCTGGCTGCAAAGACAAGTGGAGAATGAGATCTGTTTATCTTTTCTCAGCTCTCACCCCCAGGAAGTGAGGCATCCTGCCTCAGAAGCCCCAGAGCTGGGAGGCCCTGGGCTGAAGAAGAGGTTTGGCAAAAAGTGAGTGTTTCCTAGACCCCTGGGGCCAGGAGACACCGGAGAGATCTCAGGGTCTCTGGGCCCTGCCCAGCACCACCTCGATACACGAGGGACCATCCTGAGTCTCATACCATTTGTACCTAACCCGACCAGTGGGCTGTACAGTCAAATGATCGACATCCTAATTTTGGGGCTAGAGTCTGGCACTCAGACGCAACACCAGGATGGCAGGAAGGAGTCTCCTGGCTCCCGCCTGCTTTGGGCACAGCAGTGAGGCCTGTGCCAGGAGCAGAAAGAGGGAAGGACAGAACAGACAGGAGGAAGACGAAGCAGAGTAGTAGGAGACAGAAGAGGAGGTGGATAGAACAAATAAGGATGAGAGGTGAAGGTCTGGGGGATTCGGAGTCTGCCCCACAAATGCTTTTCCCTTTCTCTGTTGTGGTCCATCCTGCCCCCCACGAAGCCACCAGGTCTCCTTCATGGGTGGTGTTTAAGGGAAGCCAGGGCGCCTTGACCTTACAGCCACCCTGCCCCCACTGCCGCAGGGTAGTGGTGCCCTCTCCGAGGCTGTACACGGAGGCACTGCAGGAGAAGATGCAGCCGGGCCTCCTGGCCCAGAAGCTGCGGCAGTACAAGCGCTTCGTGGAGAATTACCGGCGGCACATCATGTGCATTGCAGTCTTCTCTGCCATCTGTGCCGGCCTGTTTGCAGAGCGCGCCTACTGTATGAGCTCCGGGTCTCGGGCAGTGGGAAGGGCGGAGGGAAGCCCACTGGTTGCTGTCCCACTCCTCAGTGTCCCGCTCTGTCCGCAGACTACTCCTTCTCCTCGCCGCCCTCCGGCATCACAGAGACCACCTTCGTGGGCATCATCCTGTCGCGGGGCACGGCCGCCAGCATCTCCTTCATGTTCTCCTACATCCTGCTCACCATGTGCCGCAACCTCATCACCTTCCTGCGAGAGACCTTCCTCAACCGCTACGTGCCCTTCGACGCCGCCGTGGACTTCCATCGCTGGGTGGCCATGGCCGCTGTGGTCCTGGCCAGTGCGTGACTCCCCCGCGATCCCCTCATTGCTGCAGCCCCGGGACTAACTGTAGGGGAAAGAGTGAGGGGTCTGGAGAGACTTTTACTTCCATCCTTTCCCCTGCCTTTCCTCCTCTCGCCCTCCCTTGGGGTTGGATGTAGCCTCGGCCCTGGACGGGGTGTCTGACGTCTGTCTCCTTCAGTTCTGCACAGCGCTGGCCACGCCGTCAACGTCTACATCTTCTCGGTCAGCCCCCTCAGCCTGCTGTCCTGCATCTTCCCCAACGTCTTTGTGAACGATGGGTCAGTTCTGAGGAGGGTCCCCTGGGGACACCTGGGCAGGCCTAAGGGTATAGGAGAAAAGAAAGAGATGGTCTTAGACTCCACGCCCTCACTGAGTGAGGGTGAGAGGCCAGCCTCCTTGGGGATGCGGAGGGGTGCATTCCATGCCCTCAGGAAGGAAGCAGGCCGTGACTGGCCAGGAAGGGAGCTTGGGAGGTGAAGTTGGGGACTCTTTCCCACATGGACCTAACACAGATCTCAGCCTGCCATCCATTCAGTGGGCAGATGTTTTTTGTGTCCACCCAGGAGCCAGAGAGTCCAGATGTCGAGATACATGCAATCACTCAGTAAATACTTGCTGGGCTTTTACATGTGCCTGTGATTTTTTGAGCATAGAGATAGAGCACTGAACAAAACACATACCTCTGCCCTCCCGGAGTTTATAGAACATGAATCAAGCATTGGAGGAGGCAAAGATCAACCACATTAGGAGAGTCCAGGACAACACAGGAGCAGGAATTGCTGAGAGAGCAGAGGCTAAACTGTGGGAGACTAGGTCCATGTTCCTCAGAAGGATGGGATGGCTGGCCCTCTGGGTAGGGGCCCAGTAATCTGAGCCATCAGGGCTGACAGGAACAGAATCGCATTATGAGAGTGATGGAGGACCTTCTGCCCCAGCCAGAGGCTCCATGTGCCTTTGCCCCACAGGTCCCACTTTCCCCAGAAGTTCTACTGGTGGTTCTTCCAGACAGTGCCAGGTAGGGAATGGGGCTGTGTGAGGGCTCGGGGGGTTCTGTCTGAAGACTTCTGCTTTTGTTTTCATCTTTCTGTGAACACACACTGGTATATAATGGTCCCTTTCTAGCCTCTAGGACAAGCCCCAGCCGCAGCCCCTTTAGGCAAGCTGTCCTGGGGGCCAGGGAGGGATGAGGGTGGTCAGGGAAGGAGGGCAGAATGGGGGGAATATTCTGTTGCATTCTCAGCCCTGGATGAGGCCCTGAGATTCTTCTCTGTCCCTGTGTCCCATACCCCCAGGTATGACAGGGGTGCTTCTGCTTCTGGTCCTGGCCATCATGTACGTCTTCGCTTCCCATCACTTCCGGCGCCGCAGCTTCCGGGGCTTCTGGCTGACCCACCACCTCTACATACTTCTCTACATCCTGGTGAGAGATTTCTCTGGGCAGGGCCCAGCCATGGGGCGGGTGAGCACTCGTGATGGCTAGGAAAGCAGGCTGAATTGGCCCCAAGGTCTCAAACTGAGATCCTGAGCTCTGAGACCCCAGTCTCTGAAGCTGATGCCGTCCCCATCTACCTAGCCCAGACCCCGAGCCCAAGCAGAAATTGTCTGGGCAAGGGGCAAGCAGGGAGGGGGCCTGGCTGGGCCCGAGCCATACTAACTGACCATGTCTCTAGCTCATCATCCACGGCAGCTTCGGCCTGATCCAGCTTCCCCGTTTCCACATCTACTTCCTGGTCCCGGCACTAATCTATGGGGGTGACAAGCTGGTGAGCCTGAGCCGGAAGAAGGTGGAGATCAGTGTGGTGAAGGCGGAGCTGCTGCCTTCAGGTACCAGGCCTGGCCTGTCCCCGGGTGGGGACCACTGGAAGTGAATTAGGGGATGTGGGGAGACAGCTTCTGGGCCTCCTGACCCCCCCACAGGAAGCAAATGCATCCCCAGGGGGATCTGCAGACACTGAGAAGTGACTCTGAGAAGAGGCAGCTGAAAATGCAGACTGAGGGATTTAAGGACAAGAAAGGCTCCCACATGTTTGGCCTGGGTTCGGGGCAGGGAGCCATATGCCCTCCCTCGCCCCTTTCTGCAGAGCAACCCCCTTTCAGAGACAGGCCAATGGCCCGATTGCAAGTCTGTTGTTGAGTCAGTGTGGGCTGAAGTCGGGATCACATCATCGTAGTGGGTGGCGGGGATGATTTTAGGTGTCCAGGGACCATCCAACCTTTAGGACTCACATAGTAAGAAAATTAATCTCATTTTTATTTTATTTCAATTAAGATTACTTAAGAACAAAGTGTCAACCTGGTGTTGTTATGCCTTTCGCACTCTGCAATATTTGCAAGTGCAACGAAGAGAGGACAGGCCTGAGCTTTAGCTGTGGTCAGGCCACAAAGAGTGTCCAGCAAAAATTTGATAAAGCGCAGTGCTTTCTATTTAGAGTACACGATACTGATTTTCCACTTACCCTAGTGACCTAAACCTTCTTGTCAAGGTATATTGAATTGAAAAAGTAAGTCAGTTTAAAAAAAAGCAGAAATGACGGGGTAAGAGGTTTGCCAGTACAGCTATGACAGTGAAGGTTTGGCAAACGCTGAAATGGTCGTGGGGAACCCTGTGTCCTCTGACCCAGTAGGCTCGGGTCCAACCCAGGCCCTCTATGGGAAGAGAGACTGGAGAGGAGAACAGGGGCTGGACCAGAGGAGCCGGGAAGCCCAGCTCTCGGGTTCCCCGGGATATAGCAGAGGGGGTTCTCCGACTCCCAGCCCTGCTTGTTCAGACCATGGGACTGTTCTCTGTGCCTCAGGCATGTGGAGAGGACAGGGTATCTGCCAGTCCTCAGATACCAGAAGCAAGCTTTCTGATCCCTGCCCTTCTCTGCCCTTGACGGACCCCACAGGAGTGACCTACCTGCAGTTCCAGCGGCCCCAGGGCTTTGAGTACAAGTCAGGACAGTGGGTGCGGATTGCCTGCTTGGCTCTGGGGACCACCGAGTACCACCCCTTCACACTGACTTCCGCTCCCCACGAGGACACGCTCAGCCTGCACATCCGGGCAGCGGGGCCCTGGACCACTCGCCTCAGGGAGATCTACTCACCCTCACCGGACGGCTGTGCCAAATACCCAAAGGTGCTCATCATTGGGAAACACTTTTGGGCTCTGGCATTGGCAGACATTTCCCTGCCCTCCCCCACCTTGGGGTCAGGAGCACCAGACACACCAAAGCCAGACAGGGAGAGAGCTGGGTGCCTCAGAAGAGGCAAGGATATACTTGCATTTTTCTTTTCCTTGCCCCCTTACACCATTTCTAGCCTCAGAGCTGGGGCAGGGCCGAGCTCATCTCATGCCCCCTTCTGTTGGCAGCTGTACCTTGATGGACCATTTGGAGAGGGCCACCAGGAGTGGCATAAGTTTGAGGTATCAGTGCTGGTGGGAGGAGGCATTGGGGTCACCCCCTTTGCATCTATCCTCAAAGACCTGGTCTTCAAGTCATCCATGGGCAGCCAAATGCTCTGTAAAAAGGTGAGTGTCTCTCTCCCATTCTTCAAAAGAATGGGAATAGATGGACTGATTGTTTTCTAATAGATTAGCATTAGAAAAACCTGCTGTCTTACAATCCCTAGGTCTGCCAGGGCCATTTATACTGAGTTTTCCAGATGCCAAATGTTTTGAGGGAGGTTAGGAAGTGGAGCGAAAAGGGTCTTTGCCTGGATCTGTCGGTTAGAAGCCTTGGATCAATCTTGTGGGTCCTGACAGAGGTTCAGTGTCTGTGGGTGGTCTGGGGCTTCCCAGCCTTTCAGGCGAAGGCATCTGGGGCGGAGGAACTTTGAGCCGAGTCCTAAGCTCCAGCCCTGTCACCAGATCTACTTCATCTGGGTGACGCGGACCCAGCGGCAGTTCGAGTGGCTGGCTGACATCATCCGGGAGGTGGAGGAGAATGACCGCCAGGACCTGGTGTCCGTGCACATCTACATCACCCAGCTGGCCGAGAAGTTCGACCTCAGGACCACCATGCTGGTGCGTCAGTGCCAGCCAGGCCAGATGGGCGGGTCTCCACCTGGGCTAGAAGCTGGCCCTGGCT
>PVJI01031238.1:0-13327 GCA_004026765.1 Micronycteris hirsuta
TTAGCCAATCAGAAGACGAGGTTCTGCACTTGATCTTCAGCAATGTCACTCCAGCTGCTCCATGACTTAAGGCTTTCCTTCAGAGCACACTCAGAAGCTCTTACGGCACTTATAGGTCTCTTGAGCTGAGAAGTGAAATCCCTGAGCTCATCTTTGTCTCTCAGCACTTTTTCCAGCAACGTTAGAAGCAACCAACCAACGTCATGATATTCCTTAGTGTTCCAAAAATGTCCAGGAGCATCATGTACAGAATCATTTAGCTCCATGTTCCTTATAAGTGATTGATTAGAAGTACCCAATGCCGATACTTTGCTTATCTCGATAAACGGTTCTGAACATGGATGACCCATGCTCTCTTTACTGATGGAATTATAGTCACTAACATCATTACAGAGAATCAGCTTAAACGGCCAATTCCAGAAATCTCATAATCAAAACAGAAAAGTCATCATTAAAATTCTATTTATTTAGAATGACTCTTGATACCAACATATATATTAAATCTATATTAGTCAGGGTTCTCCAGAGAAATAGAATATATACAATAAAAATTAGTTCACACAGTTTTGGAGGCTGAGAAGTCCCACAATGCACTACAAGCTGCAGAACCAGGAAAGCCAGTGGTACAATTCAGTCTGGTTTGAAAGACCAGAGAATTGGGAGCGAACAGTGTCAGCTCTGGTTTGAGTCCCAAAAGTGAAGAACCGCAGTGCCACTGTCTGAGGACAGGAAGAGATGAATATCTATGACTAAGCAGAGAGAGCAACTTCCCCCTTCCTCCACCTTCTGTTCAATCCAGGCCCTCAGGTGATAGATGATGCCCATCAGCATTGGCAAGAGTGATCTGCTTCACTCAGTTTACAGGTTCAAAGGTTAATACCTTCCAGAGACATCTTCATAGCAACCAAGAGATCAAGTTTACCAGCGGTCTGGGCACCCCTTCTCCCAGCCACGTTAACACATAACATCAGCACATAATGTTTACAATCACACTGCTGTCGAAAGCTGGAGAGAGTGGTACATTTAGGGAGCACATCACACAGTCGAAGAGGAAGTTGTCAATGTCTTAAGACAATAAACCCAAGAGCATATTTTCTTTTGTGGCAGGGAGAGGAGTTGAGAGGGAAGTAAACTCTAGACATGCTCCATGAAGGCCCCTCTGCTCAGGATGGGGAATCATGTGCAGAGCCAGGAGGGAGCCTGTGAGCACAGGGCAGGTTTTGGTCTCACTTCCCCATGAACTTGCACCACTGTGGAGAGTGCTAGGGCTCCTATATGAAGCACAGTAATAATCAGCCTCGTCCTCTGACTGGAGCCCAGAGATGGTCAGGGAGGCTGTGTTGCCGGACTTGCTGCCAGAGAAGCGGTCAGGGATCCCTGAGACCCGTCTGTCATCATAATATATGAGGAGTTTGGGGGCCATGCCTGGTAGTTGTTGGAACCAGGAGACAGCGTTAATATACTCAACATCACTGCTGCTTTCAGCACAGGAAATGGTGACAGACTGTCCAGGGAACCCGGACACTGAGGGAGGCTGAGTCAGGGGAGCCTGGGCCCAGGAACCTGAAAAGAGCAAAAACACACTCAGTGCTCAGTCAGTGCAGAGCCATGTGACTCTGAGGAGACAAAGAACAGCCCAGAAGTCTCCTAGGTCCCTTCCCTGAAGGCCTCACCTGAGCCCCGAGTGAGGAGGGCGAGGAGGATCAGAGACCAGGCCATGGTGGAGACCCCACAAGAATGTTGCCTTCTGAGAACCCAAGCCTGAGCCTGGCCCCCCCAGACCTCTCTTATCCCCCTACTTGCCTCAGAGGAGGGCGTGGCCTGCATGCAAATCTGCTTCCTGCACTTGCCTCTCCTCACCCCAGTCTGACCTGGTCTTGGGCTCTAGATACACTTGCAACCCTGGACAGCAGAACTTAGCTGAGGCATGAGAAATCACTGATAATTATGATTTGTGAAACACTGAGTTTGTTCTTGCATTATTATTTATTAATTATTGTATTATTTTCCATACGAACAACTGTAAACCTACTTTTACCCCACTTGATGTATATATATTTACATATATGTACTATATATAGACAAACATTTTAAAATCTGCATTTAAGCAGACACATGCAGCTCAAGTGCACGTTCAAGATCAACTCTGTTCTTGATCCATGTTTGGGAATCCACATACGCAGAGAGCTGCCTGGGTATACACGGATTTTCTAGGCTGTGGGTGGTGGGCGCCCCCTGGCCCTCTCGTTGTATACACACACACATATAAAATTAGGATTTATATTGAGGGGAAGCAGAATTTGTCATCCGAAGATGAGCTTCTTGTGATGTTGATATACACATACTTCTCTTGGCTTAGTTTCTCTTAGAGTCCTGACGAATGCAGCCACCTTACCAAAGAGCTCCATCTTCTCCTAATATGCTCACCATCAATTATTTGAAAACATTTTGTTTTGTTGGGTACCTTGTATGTTTCTCTGGTAAACAGCCAATACCTTCACGCTTACCTCATCTAGGCTCGTGCCGTGTCACACATGGACACCTCCGCAGCTGGGTCACAGCACAGCGGGACAGGTCCCCTCTACTGGACAGAGAATAATGTCCCGAGTCATAGCCCCTTGTCTATGCAGGCACGGTCAGAGGTCGCATCTGCCTGGGAAGTGTGTGTCTTTGTGGAGACAAACAGCAGGTGACAAAGGGAACACTGTGTGGTGACCCTCTGTGGCATCTAATACAAGACTTGCTCCCTGACTGAAATGGCATCACAGGACCTTAACGTGACATCGGAGGGCAGGGAGCCACCGTGGCCTCTTCTAGTGCGTCTCCTTTTAAAGTGGGAACACAGTAGCCTTCTGAGAAATCATCACTGTTTGATAAGACAAAGAATTACCAAGAAAACCACAAACTAGTCACTGAGTCAACAGAATTGTTTCCATTGAGATTTCTGGAGCAAAGAGCCATTGTGTCTTGTATGTGGGGTATTAAGCTATAGGACGGCCTCCTGAATTTTCTCAAATATTTAAACTATATATATTTAAAATTTCTTAAGAGGAGAAAAAAGGCCCCTTTGATGTCCCTTTGGTCAAAATTTCCATCAGTGTTTTTCTTATTCAGTGCAAAGAGGGAATCAATATCTCAAGACAATTACCATTCACATGTCCATGAAATTTCTGGGCCAGGTGCCATTATATCTCTTCCGGATATTCTCTCCATCTTTTCTTTAAAAATTGCTATTGTTTAAGGAATCACCATATTCAATTCACCATTAAAGATAAGAACCCAGGAAGTGAGTTTTGTTTCTAAAAAGATAAGCTTCGTTTTATTGGTTCGTAATCCCATCATGTGCGAGTGGTAACTTTGCGTCCTTTTTGCGGCTATCATGCTCGTTATTTCTGTCATGTCTCGTTGTGTGGGCACCAAACTCTAGAGGAACTTTATATGAAAACGTGACTCCAGTATCGTGGGGGCCCTGAGCGTGCTCCCAGTAGTGAGGGAACATGGAACCGATCAAGGCCGCGCCTCCTGAAGATCGGTGCTTTCTGCTCGCAGCTGCACCTGGCCGCCTGCAGCGCTCACAGGAGGCCTCTCCACGGATCCCGAGAGAAAAGGACCCAAACCTCTCAGGGGATCTGAACAGAGCCTCAGAGGCCTAGCTGACTGTGTCACGAGAAGGTCATCGACCAGTTACTATTGCATTAGCATCTCAAAAAGTACATGTCACCATCTAAACGGATGCCTAAATAATAGAGCACATACATGTTTAAAACACACAAAAGCAATAGCCTCAACTCCCAAAGTGTCATTTCTTCACCGACACTTTCCCTTTTTTGCCAGAGGACACCACTTTGCTCATCCCAGCATTTCAGCCAGGACCACACCTGCTAAATGACCTTGGAAATATGTGCCACATGGTATGAACAGTGACACTAACATAGTTTCATCAGGACACTTGGGTCCCAGAGGGGTCCCGATCCGTTTTTGGCGGGGACATTTCCAGTTCCATTCTGGAAAGGCTCCGTCAGCCCCAATGTAGTCGTTGCTCCAAACCGGTCTTCTTCTAGAAGACCGCACCAGGCCAGGCATCTCTCTGTGGAAGAGAGTTTGCCTCGGGGGTTGCACAGTTCTGCGTTAGTCTGTGTGCACAGGGAGTCCGGGCTAAGAGTGTCCGTGTCCGCGGTGACGCACACACTGGCTGTAATGATCAGTTCCTGGAACTGGGGTCCTGAGGACAAACCTGACCCCCGTTCCCTTCCCCACATCCCCCAACACTGGACTCATCCTTCTGTTTTTCATCACGTCATTCCCCCTCCTGACTGAGCTCTCCCTCTTTGTTGCATTATTCCTTTTTCTAACCCTTTTGAGAACTTGATCTTCTCATCAGCCCCCTTTTCACATCTGCATACTTCCTGGTGTTAGGTGAAGTTCATGTGTAATGTTTCCTGAGCTGACATTCACCTCACATACACTAACCCTGTGACAGAGTCTTCCTGCACTAAGCAAGGTGATCCTTAGGGGGTCCATTCTGGGCCACCAAATTTTGCATGTGACATAAGTGACTCTGGAGAGTATGAAAGGGTCATGGACTGGCTCAGGAGGGATCAGGGGACTTGGTCATGACTTGGGGCGGGGCAAGGATAGGAGTAGGAGCAGAGCTTGGGGCTTGGCATTCACCATCTGAGCCCACCACAGCTCTGCGAGGGCCTGTCTTTGGGAAAGGTCATTTTTGTTGCCATTCTGTCCTGTTTGAAGTCCCAGAAGCTGCTTCTGAGCCACTCCTAAGTGGGACAGGAAGGAAGAAGGGGGTATTCAATATCTACTGTGTCCTCATCATTCCTTTTCTAGGAGGGCCAGTAAGCATCTCCAACAGAGGGGGACCAAGAAGGGGTTGAGGGAGAATGACAGATCTCCAGCTGTGCCTTTGGTCCCTGGGAAGAGCAGTGATTGGATCTCCCTGACCCCAGCCAGCCTGGGTTGGTCTCCTCACCTCTGTCCCACACAGCAGTTGGCAGATGCCCTAGAGTTCCTCTGCCATCCCTACTGCAACTTCCACAATAGGACAGTGAGGATACTCCGCGGCTGGCTTGATTCCCTAAACTGTGTCATGGGCTCAGTCCGCACTGACTAGGAAATATATAGGGCAGGGCAAAAGTGCATTTACAATTGTGAGAATGCAAAACAGAGAATTCATTCTTGTGCTATTATTAATTGATTGTTGTATTATTTTCCAACGACACCTGTAAACATACTTCTGCCCACCCCGCATCTCTGTTCAAAGGCATGAGCCTTTGGGAGGAAGTGGCTCTCACGTGGCTGTCGGTTACTGAGGCAGGGAAGTCCCAGGAGCTGCCATCTGCAAGCCAGAGAGCCAGCAAAGCTGGTGTTGCAGTTCAGCTTCAGTACAAGGGCCTGAGAAGCAGAAGAGCTGATCATGCGAATCTCAGTTACGAAGGCAGGAGAGGATGAGATGACATGTCCCCATTCAATCAGTGGGAAAACAGGTAAATCCCTTCTCCCTTCACCTTCTGTTCTACTCAGGCACTCAGTGGGTGGAATGAGTCCAATCACATGGGGGGGGGCAATCTATCTGCTCTACTGAGCCCACCAATTCAAATGCTGGTCTCGTCCAGGAACACCCTCAGACGCCCCCAGAAACAACGTTTAATCTGTGCATCCCGTAGCCCACTCCCATTAACCACAAAATCAGTTGTCGCATTGACCATCTTTCCTAAGGTGCCCTGAGATCGAGGACCTTGCTAAGATATGGCAGTTTTAGTGCTAAAACCAGGAAAATTCCTGCAAAATGGGAAGAGTTGGTCAGAGTCCTGTCTTTCTGGTTCCTACTAAGCCGAGGCTCACTCACATGGTCAAACAGTTCTTAGCATTGTACACACATGCCAGAAATGTGTACACCCCCAAGTCATTTCACTGGTTCATCACAGAAAACCGATATGTTGGGGATTCTTGAAAAAAAAGGGAAGACACACGCACCAGATATCTCTTATTGTGGGGAAAAAAAAGAGTTATTTTGGAAAGAGTCTAGCTTGATGGGATGCAGGCATTGTGCAGAGTTGCTGCCAGATTAAGAATTCATTGCTCTACAGAGACTGGAAATTCTATGTAAAACAGAGCGGCATCCCAAATTCCTTACAGCTCAGCGTCCTAGGACATGGGGCCAAAATGAGGTATCCTAAAAGGAAAAGAACATCTAGCCCCTTATCCTCGGTCCCTCAGCAACATCTTCACCTTCTCCTACTTGGTCTTCTCTCAGCAGCAGACCTGTGGAGGATCTCCCACCGGGGAGGGCCATGCCGACCAGAGAGCATGGGGGTTCCTGACTAAGACAAGGCTCTTTCTGCAGAACTAAGTCCCACACGGTGGGGCTGCTGTGGAGACCATGGCGTTTGAAGTGAAGACTTCCCTGAGAACAGTAAAACGGCCCTGGTATGCAACAGTCATCTCTCTGTCACCGCAGGGGAGGGGGTGGGAAGAGCTGCACATTTGGGGATGGCGACATGCATGCAAAGAGGAAATTGTTCATTGTCACCAAACAGAAACTCAGAGAGTGCTGTGCTCTGTGTGTGGTGGTGAGAGAGGAGAGGGGTGCTGAGAGAATGATTGTCCAGGGCTTCGGGAAGGAAGCCCAGACCCTGCAGGGTGGGGAAGCACCGTCAGAGGCAGGAGGGAGCCTGTGAGCACAGGGCAGGTTTTGGTCTCACTTCCCCATGAACTTGCACCACTGTGGAGAGTGTCACTGCTTGTATATGAAGCACAGTAATAAGCAGCCTCGTCCTCAGCCTGGAGCCCAGAGATGGTCAGGGAGGCCGTGTTGCCGGACTTGCTGCCCGAGAAGCGATCAGGGATCCCCGAGGGCCGGCTGCTGGTATCATATATCAGGAGTTTTGGGGCCGTGCCCGGTCGTTGTTGGTACCAGGAGACAGAATACCTACTATACCCAACATCACTGCTGCTTCCAGCACAGGAGATGGTGACAGACTGTCCAGGAGACCCGGACACTGAGGGAGACTGAGTCAGTGGAGCCTGGGCCCAGGAACCTGAAAGGACCAAAAACACACACAATGCTCGGGTCAGTGCTGAGCCACATGAGTCTGAGGAGGAGACAAAGAATCAGCCCAGATGTCCCCATGGTTCCTTTCCTGGAGGTCTCACCTGAGCCCTGAGTGAGGAGGGTGAGGAGGAGCAGAGAACAGGCCATGGTGCAGATCCCCCAAGAGTGTTGCTTTCTGAGACCCCAAATCTGAGCCTGGTTTCCCCAAACCTCTCTTATCCCCTCTTCCTGCCTTAGAGGAAGGAGGGGCCTCCATGCAAATCTGCTTCCTGCACCTGCCCCTGCTCACCCCACTCTGACCTCACCCTTGATCTAGATGCTACTGCACACCGAACAGCGCAGCTAATCTGACAGCATTTTAAATGCTCGACATGGAATTTTCTCACTCAGAAGGCACTGGGGCCATCATTCCAGTGTCCAGGAAATGGAGACCCCTTCTTATTGTAGGAATTAGGGTGGTTCCTGGCTAAGGAATACAGAGATTTCCCCTCCGAAACATCTGGGAGGAAGGTGAGGACAGGGCCTGAAGTTGGCTAGAAAACATCCTGTCACTCTGCTATGCAAGGATCACAGGCAAAGATGCCATCTCTCATCCTTCCTCAGCCTTTTCTTGAGGCTCTTCAGTTGAAATGATCCTCTTATATTCTTCGTCCCAATTTCTACAGTGTCTGTGGCTCAGGGACATTTATTGTCACTTGCAGAAGTAGAAATATTGAGACACATCACATACAGGACATCTCCTCCTCACCACCCACTCAGGGGAACCTCCAGGGAAGACTTCACACAGGTCATGGGAAACCACAGTGAAGTGCTTTCTCCAAGTTAGACTATACTGCCCCCTGGTGGCGACAGATGATTCGACCTAAGTAACTGGAAAGGGACTTGAATGGGAGCTGGAAAATTCGTCTCTGTTCCCTTCTCCTCCCCTTTTTCTTCCCACCCAGCTCACTCCCAGGGCTCCAGATATCCTTGACATCCAACTGAGCTCACTATCTTCCTTCAGGATAGCATATCAACTGCCAAATGGTTCGGTCCAGACCCTCCCACAGAATGACTGAGCTTGTTTCTTGGCCATCTTGTCACAGGCTTTGTGCTCCAGAGGTAGATCTTGCTCTGGGTTAGAATATTTCATGTGAAATACAATCAATTAGAGGAGGAAAAATGGATGAAAGGAATGGCACAAAGGGAAGACAGATTGACTTCCCACAATGTCCAAATACATCATAAGCATGACGGAGAGAGAGTCAGTAGGATTGATTGTCACTGAGTGGAAATCAGGAAGTGGAAACCTTGTGATGGATTTTTTTCTTGAGTTCCCATTGTTACTTATTGTCATTCTGTATATGTGTGACCACATGACATCAGACAGAAACACTAAGCATGACGGCTACCCAAGTAGGCAAAATGAACACTTGTAACTGTGATTAATAATCTTTTTTTTTTTTTTTAGATTTTATTTATTTATTTATTTATTTAGAGAGAGGGGAAGGGAGGGAGACAGAGAGGGAGAGAAACAGCAATGTATGGTTGCTCCTTACATGGCCCTCACTGAGGACCTGGCCCGCAACCCAGGCATGTGCCCTAACTGGGAATCGAACCGGGACCCTCTGGTTCCCAGCCCGTGCTCAATACACTGAGCTACACCAGCCAGGGCTGTGATTAATAATCTATAAAGTCAAGCAAATGAATTAAATTACAAAAACATTTATTCCCAAATCCATTATTGCAGGTCAAAATGAGTATGTTAATTCCCTAAAAAAGTGCAAAAGCCCAGCTGGATCTCTCAGTTGTTTGCAGATTATCTCATAATAGAAGGGTTACAGGTTCGATGTTCACTCAGGGTTAATCCCTGGTCCAGGCACGTGTAATTAATTCTTCGTTTGGGCTTCTACAAGAAGCAACCAATGGATGTTTCTCTCTCACATCTGTGTTTCTTTTTCTTCCTACTTCTGTTCCTTCCTCTGTCTCTAAAATCAGTGAAAAAACATGTCCCTGGAAGAGGATAAAGAAGAGAAAACACTTGCAATTAAGAGAGAAACGATTAAATATCCAGAAGAGGTACAGTGTAAAAAGAGTGGCAGCTGACACGGACACTGTGTGGACCCATGAAAGGTCAGTGCCCTGTGCTGCTGAGTCCCTGCCCGCATCTGAGAGAAAAACATGTGCTGACATACTGACCATAGTGCCATGAGGAGCATGCCTAATCTCTTCCATCAAATATGACCATTTCCTTCTGCATCAGAAAAAGACAAACAGGTATTTGTTGCCTTATTTGAGAAAATTAAGGAGTCTGCCCCTACAATACCCATTCCAAATACACAGGAAGCAAGTGGCACTGCTGCTCCAGGGAGATCATGTTGGAGAGAGCCTGTTCGCTCAACATACATCTAGCTACTGGCCATCCTTGTAATACCCTTCTTACAAAATAGTGACTTAATTCTAAAAGGGAAATTGTGGTCCCACCTTAGGAGAGAAACACTGGAAGGGTTCATGGGGACTCTTACAGCCTCCGCACCTCAAAATAAATGATAAGATACCCGCATTTCTGTTATAGTCAGAGAGAAAGACATGCCTGAGATGCCAGGGAGGGTCATCAGAGCGGTTGTCACTCTGCTCTCCACTGGTCTTCAGCACAAGGACATCGCACACACGCACCCTACAGACCAGCTGACCCCATTGCCATCATTACACGGATACAGGACTGTGACTCAGGACCTTACCCGGTGTCTGCAACAGCAGAAATCCCTTCCCACTGTGCTGAGACCCAGCTGGGAGGGGCCACGTGTGTCACTGTGGCAGCTTGGATGATTAAAGCATGAAGGTAGTGACTCTTGACGGGGAAAGAAATAAGTAACTGGAAAACTTCTGAACAAGTAACTTAAACAGAGAGCAGTATAACAAAGATGTGACTTCAGGTAGGACGACCATCCGCTTTGATTTGGTGGAGATAGAGGTCATTTTCAAGACCTGGTGCTGTCAGGGCTGAAGTGAGAGAATTCTTACAACCTGGGATGATGAGGTCACTGTACCACATCTTCTGGATCCTAAGCTCAGCTCCTTCAATGGTCAATGATTTCTGGGCCTGAGTTATGCGTATTCGTGCTTCGGGATTCATTGTAACCAGGATTACAGCTAGAAATGAGCTGGATCATCATGAAAAACACATACTTGGGGGAGCTACATCCAAGATATATCTTTTTCTCTGTTTGAAATGACTTTTTATTCATTCATATTTAGAGAGAGGGGAAGGGACAGAGAAAGAAAAGGAGAGAAACATCAGCGTGTGGTTGCCTCTTACACATCCCCAACAGGGGACCTGCTTCTCGATCCAGGCATATGCCCTGACTGGGAAACGAACCAATCACTCTTCAGTTCGGAGGCTGGCACTCAACCCACTGAGCCACACCAGCCGGGCCCTAGATATGTCTTGAAGAACCAAGCAGCCAATTGGAAAGATCGAGTCATAATGGGAAGACATTTCACATGCAGACCTGTTTCCAGTAGAATCACTCAGGAGTCTGAGAAGAGGGACAATTCTGAGAGAGGCAGAATCTTTGACTCAAATTCCCACATCAAAACTTTCTCATTATGGGAAATACTAGGAGCAAGGAAAGACAGATGTAAGGAGGGAAGGAAGAAAGGAAGGAAAGGAGGAAGGAAGGAAGGAAAAATTGAGGGAGGGAAGGAGGAAGGAAAGAATGTAGGAAGGGAAAGAAAAACTTCTTTGTTGTCATTCCAACCTCATTTGTGGAGAATTCGACCCCTGCCAGTCTGCCATGGTGCGGGAGATGAAGGGATTTAAATGACCCTTTCCCAGAGGACTGTGGGTAATCTACACCACAAGCAGAGCAAGGGGCTCCCAGTGGCTGTTACAATGAAGGGATTAGAGTGAGTCGCCTACTAGGTCCACGAAACACATGCAAAGACCACAAACCAGAGAGAGAATTTCCTTTTGGGTTACATGTGAGAGAGGAGAAAACATGTTAAAAACCCTGCATTTTCGAAGCTTGGGGAGAGGAGATGTCAATAGGTATAAAAGGGGTTCTCCGGGACATGCTGCATGAGTCCCGTGCACAGGGATGAGGGAGCATCTTCAGAGCCAGGAGGAAGCCTGTGAGCACAGGGCAGGTTTTGGTCTCACTTCCCCATGAACTTGCACCACTGTGGAGAGTGCTACTGCTTGTGTATGAAGCACAGTAATAATCAGCCTCGTCCTCAGCCTGGAGCCCAGAGATGGTCAGGGAGGCCGTGTTGCCGGACTTGCTGCCAGAGAAGCGGTCAGGGATCCCTGAGGGCCGACTGCTGGTATCATATATCAGGAGTTTGGGGGCAGAGCCTGGTTGTTGTTGGTACCAAGAAACAAGATTATATCCCCCAACGTCATTGCTGCTTCCAGCACAGGTAATGGTGACTGACTGTCCAGGAGACCTGGACACTGAGGGAGGCTGAGTCAGGGGAGCCTGGGCCCAGGAACCTAGAAAGAGCAAAAACACACTCAGTGCTCAGTCAGTGCAGGGCCATGTGAGTCTGAGGAGGAGACAAAGAACAGCCCAGATGTCCCCACAGTCCCCTCCCTGGAGGCCTCACCTGAGCCCTGAGTGAAGAGGGTGAGGACGAGCAGAAACCAGGCCATGGTGGAGACCCCACAGGAGTGTTGCCTTCTGAGGCCCCAAATCTCAGCCTGGCTTTCCCAGACCTCTCTTATCCCCTCTTCCTGCCTCACAGGAGGGAGGGGCCTCCATGCAAATCTGCTTCCTGCACCTGCCTCTCCTCACCCCACTCTGATCTCACCCTTCATCTAGATGTTTCTGCTCACCAGACAGGACAGCCAATCTGAGAGAATTAAAATGGTTTCACATGGTTTATTCTCACTCAGAACACACTGAGACCATTATTCGAGTTCCTAGGAAATGCAGCCCACATGGACATCCCTGTCCTTCTTATTGTAGGAAACAAGGTGGTCCCTGGGAGAGGAATACAGAGAGACTTTCCCTCTGAGGCATCTGAGAGGAGGGTGAGAACGAGGTATGATGTTGGCTAGAAAATATCCAGCCAGTCCATTATCCAAGGACCTAAGACAAAGCTGGCATGTCTCAATCTTTCTCAACCGTTTTTTTTTTTTTTTGAAGCACCTCAGTTGAAATGAATTCTCATATATACCTTGTCCCAAACACTACTGTGTCTAGGTCCATGAGCATTTTGGCCACTTGTAGAAGTAGAAATATTGGGACACAACACATCCAGGACATCCCCTTCCCTCAACCACCCACTCAGGGGAATCTCCATACAGGTCATGGGAAACCACAGTGCTCTTTCCAGGTTAGACTACACTGCCCCCTGGTGGCTACAGATGATTTAACCCAAGCACCTGAGAAGGCAGTTGAGTGGGAGCTGGAAAATCTGCTCTGTTCCCTTCTCTTCCTCTTTTTACTCCCATGCAGCTCAGCAGCAGGTCTCTAGATAACCTTCACACCCCTCGGAGCTCATTTATCCTCTTCTAGAATGGAGTGTGAACTGTCCGACATGGTCGTCCCAGGCCCTCCCTTCAGAACCACTGAGCTTGTCTCTTACTGGTCTCATCACAGGGTTTGTGCTCCAGATCTAGGTTTTCTCCTGGGTGAGGAACATAAGACGCGAAGTAAAATCAATTGCAGGAGGAAAAATGGCTGAAGAAAATGGGACGAAGGGAAGACAGATTGACTTCCCGCAATGTGGAAATACAGCATATCCATGAGGGAGCGAGAGCTCAGTAGGATTCATTACCACCGAATGGATGAGGGGAAGTGGGATTCTGTGTTTGAGCTTCTGGGAGGTGACAAGTCAGGATTAACAAAGAGCCCAGCTCTGGGACATGTCCTCAGAGCATGTCTGTCTGTCACATGGGACACACAATGTCCTTCATTGTGCCCCCTACCTAGTACATTGAGATGACCTCACCTTAGAGCTGTGTGACTTTGGAAAGCAAAATCTCCCTCATTCACAAAGAGGTGCCTGGCCTGGTGTGTTTTTTTGGGAAGCGTTGGGTTTGGAGAACAGACAAATCAGGACTGACTGGTCCTGGCCGGATGGAAATGGAAATGTCCTCAGGTAATGGCTGAAAGTTCTATGAACTAAAATGCTCAGAGAACACCATTTAAATGTCATTGTTCATTCTGCATCACAGACATTGTGAAGAGCAAAGAGAGGTGACATTCTGGCCAAGGGAGGTCACAGACTTATGGCAGCCTCAGGCATTGGGGGAGAGGGAATGGGACATGGGAG
>PVJI01031239.1:0-13330 GCA_004026765.1 Micronycteris hirsuta
GATTGAATTCCACTAATAGGTGAGATCATATGATATTTGTTTTTCACCACCTGGCTTATTTCACTTAGCATAATGCTCACCAGATCCATCCATGCTGTTGCAAAGGATAGGAGCCCCTTCTTTCTCTCTGCTGCGTAGTATTCCATTGTGTAAATGTACCATAGTTTTTTGATCCACTCATTTACTGATGGACACTTAGATTGCTTCCATTACTTGGCTATTGTCAATTGTGCTGCTATGAACATTGGGGTGCATAGGTTCTTTTGAATTGGTGTTTTAGGATTTTGTTATGAGGTGGATCTTTTTTAGGCAGCATATGTGCAGATCGTCTTTTCTTATCCATTCAGCTACTCTGCATCTTTTGATTGGGACATTTAATCCATTAACATTTAAGGTTGTTATTGATAGGTTTTTATTCATCCCCCCCCCACCTTTGTATCTGTGTTCCTGTTTCCTGTTTCTCTCACTATTTTTCTTTCCCTTCTTAGAGCAGTCCCTTTAGCGTATTTTGCAGTGCTGGTTTGATAGAGGTGTATTCTTTCAGCCTTCTTTTGTCTGGGAAACTCCTTATTTCACCTTCCATTTTAATTGAGAACCTTGCTGGATAGGGCAGTCTTGGTTGCAGGTCTTTACTTCTCATTACTTGGAATATGTCTTGCCATTCCCTTCTGGCTTGTGGTGTTTCCATTGAGAAGTCAGCTTCTAGCCTTATCAGGGCTCCCTTGTATGTTACTTCCTGTTTCTCCCTTGCTGCCTTTAAGATTTTCTCTCTGTCTTTGAATTTTGACATTTTAGTTATGATGTGTCTTGGAGTGGGCCTCTTTGGGTTCCTCTTGATTGGAACCTTCTGTGTTTCCTGGATTCGTGACTTTTTCTCTCATTAAATTAGGGAAGTTTTCCATTATTACTTTTCTAAACAGGTTTTCTATTCCTTGCTCCTCTTCTTCTCCTCCTGGTATCCCTATTAAATGGATATTGTTATGTTTCATGTCGTCCTGTATTTCCCTTAACCCCTCTTTGTTCTTTTTGAATCTTTTTTCCTTTTCTGGCTCTTTCTGGGATTTTTTTCTACCTTGTCTTGCAGCACTCTCACTCGATCCTCTGCTTCATCTCACCTGCTTTTGACTCCTTCTCCTATGTTCTTCAATTCAGAAATTGTATACTTCATTTCCTCTTGGCTCTTGTTGATAGTTTCTATGTCCTTTTTCATGCCGATATATTTTGCAGTAAGTTTCTTGTAGTTTCCCTGTAGTTTTTTGTAATTCTCACTGAGCTCATTGGGATTCCTTATAACCATTGTTTTGAACTCAGTATCTGCTAGTTTACTTGCCTCTATTTCAATTAGCACTCTTTCTGAGTATTCCTCTTCTCTTTTTGATTGGGGGTTCTTTGTCTTCCCATTATTTGTGAAACTCTTCTTGTTTGCTTCTGCTTCTTAAATTAATCTGTATTGACTCCCTGAGTTTGTGGTGTGAACTTCTATGTAGGAGATCTGTGAGATTCAGTGGTGCAGTCTCCTTGATCTCCTGAACTTGATGCTCTTGGGATACCCTTTATACCATTTGTGTTGACTTTCTGAAAGTAATCAGGTTTTGACTGTTGTTGGGTCATTCTTTGGTGGGTCCTTCCCTTCAGCTGGTTGACTGAAGGTCACTCTGCCCACCATGTCTTATATTCTATTGTGCAAGTGCTGTTGGAACAAAACAAGAAAGCCCAGGGAATAAACCCACATCTACAAAAACAGCTATACCACCCGCCCCCAATCCCACTATCGACAGCAAATGAACCAGTATTAATAAAGATGTCAAGCGATTAAGACTATGATAAGAAAGGAGAGAAATAAACTATATTATAAAATATAGTGATGGTATGCATAAACTTGATGGACAAGAAATGAATGTTAAAAAGCTATGCAGGAAAGAAAATATTGCAAATCATGGAGAAGACCACAGTGGATTTTGTCTTGGTAGCCTCTAGTATTTACCAGTTTTTTCTTGGTAGATCTACCTCTGATGATATCACATGACACCATCTGACCTCAGGTAGCCTGCTCTGAGACTGCCAGGGACCTACTGCCTGTGGATGTCTCCTTCAGTTGTTAATTTAGTCACTCTGCACTCAGCAGTCAGGCTTAACCAAAACAGGGCAGGGCAGAATCCCTCCTGGGGTCAGGGCTATTGTTTCCCTTCAGATTGCTGGTGTCAGAGGGGAGCGTTCTGCCTGAGCAGGATGGCTGCTGCCATATGGGATATGACTCAGCACCAGGATCCTGATATCTACTCTCTCAGTTCTCTCCCCAAAGTCTCTGTCCCCAGTTGTCTCTAGCCCACTCTGCCCCTGCCTTTGCTGGAGCCCAGGGTAAGTGGCCGTAAATGAAAATTTGTGTGTTGGCCCTTTAAACAACTCTTTGCATCTCCAGCCATGCTAGCAGAGAGCAACCCTGCCACTTTTTTGCTGCTGGTTGTTATCTCTGTACTTTTGGGGCTCTGGTGCTCTAGGCTGAGGATTTCAGCCTAGGGTTTGGACTCTACACTTTTCAGGGGCATCTAAATGGTTACTAAGTGTCCCTCCAGCACTGCCACCTGTGGGCACTTAGCCAGCCTTCTCCAGTCTCCACCACACTCCTTACCAGTCAGGTTGTGCTGAAACTGATCCTTCTGTCTGTCCGAGGTTATAAGTCTTCTCTCTCACTATTGTTCAGTTGTTTGTTCCAGGTGGTTTCCCCACAATTTAGTTGTAATTCCAGATTGGTCCTGGGAGGAGGTTAGTGTGGCTTCCATTCACTTCTCCACCATCTTGCCTAATCTGAATTATATTTCATGGTATGTATTTGCCACTTCTTTTTTGTCCATTCATCTATTGATGGGCACTGGGTTGCTTTCATATATTAGCCATTGTAAATAACACTCCCATGAACATGTGGATATGTATGTCTTTTCAAGTTAATCTTTTGGGTTTCTTCACGTAAATACCCCAAGGTGGAATTGCTGGGTCTTCCTTGTCTCTTGTTATAGCCTTTGATTTTTGTTTGTTTCCATTTTCATGAAATATCTTTTTCCATCCCTTTACTTTCAGTCTGTGTGTGTCTTTGCCTTGCAGACACCATATGTAAGAGTCTTGTTGTGTTATCCATTCAGCTACCCTAGATCTTTTGATTGGAACATTTAATCTGTATACATTTAAAATAATTGTTGATATGTAGTTATTGTCATTTTATTATATATATATATCTTTCTTGTTTTTTGTTGTTGTTCTTTTTTCTTCTTCTTCCTCCTCTCCTCCTTCTTTTTTTATTGTTGTTAAAATACAGTTTTCTCCATCCCCCCTCTCCCTCTTCCTCCTCCTCCTTCTTCTTTCTTTTTCCTCTCCTCCTTCACTTTCTTCTTTTTTGTCCCTTTAACGTTTTTTGTAATCCTAGTTTGGTGATGATAAACTCCTTTAGGTTTTTCTTGTCTAGGAAGTTCCTTATCTGTCCTTTCATTCTAAATGATAACTTTGCAGGGTAATCTTGGTTGGAGTTCCTTGCTTTTCATCACTTTGAATATTTTGTGCCAGTCTCTATGACCTGCAAAGTTTCTGTTGAGAAATCAGCTGACAGTCTTATAGGGGCTGCTTTGTAGGTAACTAAGTACTTTTTTCTTGCTGTTTTTAAGATTATCCCTTTGTCTTTAACCTATGCCATTTTAGTTATGATGCATCTTGGAGTGGGTCTTTTGGGGTTCTTCTTGTTTGGGATCCTCTGTGCTTCCTGGACTTATATGTGTATTTCCTTTACCAGGTTAGGGAAGTTTTTCATCATTAGTTCTTCAAATAAGTTTTCAATTCCTTGCTCTTTATCTTCTCCTTCTGGTACCTTTTTGATATGAATGTTGGTATGTTTGATGCTATCCCAGAGACTTCTTAAGCTGTCCTCCTTTGGGGGGATATTTTTCTTTTTTCTGTTCTTATTTCTACCACATCTTCTAAATTGCTGATTCAATCCTTTGTTTCATCTAATTTATTGTTGATTCCCTCCAATATATTCTTCATTTCTATTTTTGTATTCTTGATTTGTGACTGGTTCTTTTTAATGTTTTTCCCTCTATTTTTATATTTCCTATTTCTTATTAAAGTTGTCACTGAGATCATTCAGCATCCTTATAACCAGAGTTTTGAATTCTATATCTGGTAGGTTGCTTGTCTCCATTTTTTTTAAAGTTTTTTTTCCCTGAAGTTTTGTTTTGTTCTTATATTTGGGATATGTTTCTTTGTCTGCTCAGTGGGGCTACCTTCCTGTGTTTGTTTCTATATACTAGGTAGAGGTGCTATGTTTCCTGGTCTTGTAGAGTGGCCTTTTGTAGTAGGTGTCCTGTAGGGCCCAGTGGCATATTCTCCCTGGTCACCTGAGTCAGGTATTCTAGGTGTGTTCCTTGTGTGGATTGTGTGTGAGCCTTTATTTCTGTTGGCATATCAATGGGAGGGACTGACCTTTAGACCGATTGGTTGTGAAGACTGGCCATGACTAGAGTGGAGCTGCTGTTTTGTAGTGGTTGACCCTATGGAACAGGATTTGCTTTAGGAGAGCTCTTGTGCCTACTGAGTCTACCATTTGAGTGTGTAATTTGTGGAGGTGGCTGGGTGGTGCTCTGGTGTAGTCTAAAGCTGGTCTCCCAGGATCCTCTTGAAAGATTCAGACCAAGGTCAGCCACTGCCTGTGCCCTACCTGGGTCACCTTGTATGAGCTATTGAGTGATCTTCAGATGGTGACCATTGTGTTGGATTTGGAGATGCCTGGGAGATATTAAGCTGAGAAGAGAGGCTGACTACCACGAGCACTGGGCATGGGGCTGTTTAGCACTAGGTACATGGCACGCCAAGGTCTGATGCTTTTTCTTTGGGGTTTGTGAACCTTTGAGAGAGTTTTAGGAAAGTCTGCAGTGTGAGTTAAGACAGGCTGTTTGTATAGAAAAGCCAGTGAAAGTGGCTTGGGTGGACCCCTGATTTTGGTGAGGCAGGGTCTCAAGGTATCACCAAAGCTGAGCAAACAGTCTTAGTCAGGTTGATGGAGACTCAGATGCTGGCTCAGATGCTCACCTTCTGGCTCTGTGGAGAGAGGGCTCAGCCAAGGAACAATGGTCTCTGCCAGGACTTCTGTCTAGGGAAAAGCTGCCCCTCCAACCCTTGTCCCAAAACCAGACAATTCAGTTCCTTTTTCTATGTCCCCGGCACCTTTTAAGCTTCTTCCCCAGCAATGAACTCAGAGTGAATGAGTTTGTCAGTGAGTAAGTACATGTGTGGACACTTTAAGAGGAACCCCTGGGACTCCAGAAGCCCTTCATCTCACTTGGCCAAAATATCTTCTAGTTTTCATAGCCAGAGTTATGGGTACTTATTTTTCTCAGCACTGGAACACTGCTGGAAGTCTGGTGTGTGGCTTGGACTCTTAGCTTCTCAGGCATGGCCTCCACAGCTTAGCTATCCCTCCTAATTTTTAACCATCCCACCTGGGTGTGGGACTAGCCTGTTTGTGTCACTGCTCCTTTTACCAGTTTTCACATGGCTTCAGCTGGATAGCCTTAGTTATAGGACTTCTATTCAGCTAGACTTTAGGTGGTTCTCAAAGATTGCTGGTCTGTAGTTTAGTTGTAATTTTGATGTGGCCATGGAGGAGGTGAGTACAGCATTTACCTACTCCATCATTGTAATCGGAAGCCCCCATTTTAATATTTGGTAGTTTGTTTTCTTACTATTGAGTTTTAAGAGTTCTTTGTATATTTCAGATAATAGTCCTTATCAGATATGTCTCGCAAATACATTCTCTCAGTCTGTGGCTTGTTTTCTTATTCTCTTTACAATGTCTTTCACAGAACAGATTTTAATTTTAATGAAGTTTAATTTATTAATTTTTCATAGATTATTCCCTTGGTGTTGCATCTAAAACATCATCATCATAACCAAGGTGATTTAGCTTTACCTTCTTGTTATCTTCTAAGAATTTTATAGTTTTTTGTTTTATATTTAGGTTTGCAATCCATTTTTTTTTAGAGAAGAAGAGAAATATCCGCATGAGAGAGAAATATTGACCGGTTGCCTCTCTTACATGCCCCAACTAGAGCCCTAACCTGCAACGTAGGCCTGTTCCCTGACCAGGAATCAAACCATCAACATTTAGCTTTGTGGGATGATGCCCAACAACGGAGCCACAGTGGCCAGAACTAATACTATATTCCCTAGATTACTGTAGCTTTATGTACGTTGAAATAGGGTCTGGTCAAATCTCTAACTTTGTTCTTCTCTTTCAATATTTTGTTGGTATTCTGGGTCTTTTGCTTTTCACATAAACTTTAATTTGTTAATATTTATAAAACAATGTGCTAGGATTTGAATTGGAATTTCATTGAATCTATAGATCAAGTTGGGAAGGCTGACCTCTTGACAACACTGAATGTTCTTATTCATAAACATGGAATATGTCCTTATTTATTTAGCTATTTTGTTTATTTTATTAGAGTTTTGTAGCTTTCTTTATGTAGATCTGGTACATATTTTGTTAGATTTATGCCTGAGTATTTCATTTTGGGAAGTGTTAATGGATATGGTATAATGTTTTAAAATTCACGTTCTACTAGTTTATTGCTGATATGTAGGAAAGCGATTGACTTTTTTATCTTGCAACCTTGCTATAATTGCTTATTAGTTTCATACATTTCCCATCAATTCTTTTACATATTCTATATAGACAATCAAGTCATCTGCAATTAAAGACCTTCTAGGATTTTCACACTTCGACTTCATCCTCATTCTTAACATCATTTTATGCTGTATATATCTCATGAGATCATTCCCTTCTTTGTCTTTGTTCATATTGGAAGACAGAAGTGGTGATACATGTAAGCTCTGAAACCAGATATTCCTAGCTCTGTCATTTACCAGCTGGAAGACCTTTGAAAAATTAGTTAGCTCCACTAATGTACAAAGCACAATTAAGAGTATCTTCCTAAGAAGTGTCAAAAGGGTTGATTGAGAGAAGGTGCCTGGTAGAGAGTGGTTAAATGCTTAGTAAATTTCAAGTAGGATGACAGACACTTTATTGAGACACTAGTTTTATCACATTTTCTTTTTTCACTCTTTTTTTCCTATTGGGCTCAAGGTTTTCTGTATAAGATAAAGGAACATTTTAGTTAAGCCTCCCTGGGTTTTGTTTTAAATAGATTATGACCTTTGAAGAGAACAGTATTTGAAAAGCTCAGGAAAGCCTCTGAGAAAAATGCAGAGAATAGAAGGGCCTGCCTGTGACTAAAAGAGATTCTCAAACAGCAGAGAGAGAGAGAGGCTTTGGCTCTTACTGGCAGCAGGAACCTGCCCTGATAATGCCTGGAGGGATGGTAGGACCTGAAGGAAAGTATAAGTACTGTACTTGGGATGCCAATGCCAGGCTCACTAGAATTCCTGCATGTAAAGTTTAGAAGGAAATAGATTTGCCACCTCAAAAAGAACATGGTGGCTGAGACAATAGGTGTGTAAGCAGGAGTCGATGGGGGCAGGTGGCCAATGACTAAGGAGGCATCCTTCATGCCTTGAGAGTTTTAAGGCCTCAGAACCGTGGCACGACACCGGAATAGAAGTGAGGGCTCAAGAGTGATTGAGGATGTATTTCCCACTAGTCTAGTATTGGAATCTTAAGCTGATTTATAGAAAATAAAGAAAATTTCACACTAGAGTTTGTTGACTGAAACATAATAACTACATTATCATCGTCGTTATCATTTTTTATTATGTTATTCATTCTCTGTGGAATGTAATCTTTCCCCATGTCCACAGCCCAGATACTACCCATATTCTTGGGCCAAATTCCATTGCCATCTCCATGAAGCACTACCTGATCACTTACCTGGAATTGCATCTCTCTACTAAACAAAATTTGTAACTCTTAATCTACATGTGCTGTTTCCATTAGTTGCTGGTAGCTCCTAAATGTGGAATTTATATCTGATCCAGCATTTGTTCCTAGTGCCTATTAACATGCCCTAAATTTTAATATGAACACAAAATGGGGGAAATTATGGAAGCAAGCAAGAAACCTTGGAAATTTTTCCCTCTTTCTTTGCTGCAAGGAATTTGGTATTATCTTTAACACTTTTTTTCTTTTATTGATTCTAGAGAGAGGGAAAGGGAGGGAGAAAGAGAGGAAGAGAAACACTGACGTGAGAGAGAAATATTGATCAATTGCCTCCTGCATGTGTCCTGACTGTGGACTGAACCCACAACCCACGCCTGTGACCTGACCGTGTATCAAACCCATGACCTTTCAGTTTGCAGCTGAGCCATACTGGTCAGGGCAGGAGTTTAACATTATCTTAAGATGCCAGAGCTTGAATCTCAGACATAAGTGTTCCTTTGGCTCATTCCTTTTGTCAAGTTAATTATTTTAGGGCATCTCTGCTAGTTCCTTGTATCATTCAGAGGCATAGTCACTGAGATTATGTCTTGGTATTTAAATGTTGAAAATTTTGAATTTTCAAAAGGAAGATTGAAGCCTTCATTTTAGAAACCAAGATAGTTTACAGTGTGTGGACCCCAAAGTGGTTGCATACTGGGTCTGGAAAGCTCAGGTGAGGCCTGCACGGTGGCCTTGTAAACTCAGGGACATAAAGTAACCACATGGGATGGTCTGAAATTAAAACTTTCTAACTAAAAGCAGGTTGTGGAGGGTAGTCACATCCTAAGGCAGTATGTTTCCTCTAACAAAGGTCAACCTTCACCTTAACTGAGCCTTCTTATCTTTTTGCATCCAAGATAACATATCTGATAACACAACTTTGAAATATCAAAGTGATTTCTACTCTACCCTACCCACCCCCACAAAGCACAACCACCACACCATAGCAGAGACCATAAATCCCCTCACGGTTGTTATCATGTTAATTGTTAACTATTCTGTACCCGCCTATATAAAAGAAGTTGTGTTTATTTCTTTTACTTTTTATCCGATCCCAGAGATTTCCTTGCTTTGACATCTCCTGCCTCCTTAATCTATCACCACTGGATTTCATGTAATCCCTTTAAGTCTTTGGATTTGATTCTGATGTATAAAATAAGTGGTAATACTGCCATTTCCTGGAGTATTTTCCTAATTCCTTGAGATTTTTCTTCCTGGCAATTGCTATCACTTTGGATCAAATAAACTCATAAAAATTCTTACAGGTTTGGGCATTTCTTATGTTGACAAATGTGGGAGGAATGCATTTGTTCCACAAACAATGTAGAATAGGGGAAGAGATTATATAATTTACATGAATTTGAGGTGAAAAAAGACTCCTTGATATGAATTGGTGGTATCTCAGCATTCTTGTGCAGTAACTTGATGAGTTAACTTAGTACGAGCCAGTATCAACTCTGTCATATTTGGGTAACCTTAGGATCCAGAAGATGCTCTCGCTTCTGGGTATAATAGTCTTAGTTCTGTAATAGTACCTGTACAGGACTTTTCAAAGCAGAGTGTTTAGCTAGATATTGAGAAAAGGGGAACAAAAGAATCTAGACATTGAGCTTAATAAACTGGGGAACATAAACCTGCTTGCTAGCCAGGAAGCTATTGCTTCATGTCCAAGGAGGTCATAATTTCTCCACCAAGAGGATTAACACTCCTCCATTCCCCCACCCTCTGGTACCATATTGCCAGGTGAGAGCAGGGGAAGAGAAGTCAAAATGGCACAGGGGAAGGTGCTTGACCAAAGAGGCCTGTCAGTTCAGGCTGGAGGGGGAAAGAAGGAATTGGTTGGGAAGTGGGCCCACGGAAGCTTGGGAAATTCAATGGTCATTTAGCAAAGCCACTTGGTTCATCTCACACCCAAACTAATATTATCCCAAGAGAACAAATAACACACACACACACACACTCTTTCTCTCTCTTTCTCTTTCTTTCTCTCTCTCACCCAGGTGACCCACAATCACCCTGTGCATTTGTGTGTCTTCTCTCAATAGCCATGTGGCCTAGGTAGCCAAGTGGCCCATAGCCATGCAACTCCACACGCAGGCTCCAGGAAGGAGCCTGAAATGGACTGCAGCTGGAAACAAATGCTAAGCTAGCCAGATGCTGGAGGGCGCTATAATATGGAGCAGAAACTCTGGACACTGTCTTTTGTCTTAGCCTTGCTGAAGACACAGTTGGACCTTTTCCATGACAGGACAGAGGGAGATGGGACATTGGAAACCCAAGGGAAGCTTCTATTTTTGCACAAATAAACCATGCCACACCACAATCTTTCACGCGTGGGTATTGGAAATGCTTTTCTCATGATCCCAAGGAAGGACCTAATTCCCACCAACAACATCTCCATTTTCAAAGAATAGGAAGCTGTTTCAGTTTTGAGTAATGCACAGCATTCTTCATTTTCAAATACTTTTTATTCCTCTTGAGGAATTTAGCTATTAAGTCCCAACTGGTTTAAATAGCTATGAAACATTGAACATTCATTTGCTTTTAAGCCCTACATGAATAGCCAAGAGGATCTATTCCTTTAGAAAATATATGTTTTATTCTGCCCATTGCATCTAAATGAACCTACTGCAAAGCTGTGTTTGCCAACATCCATATGCAAATATTGACTTATGCATTGCAACAATGTAAGCTTGGTAAGTTTTTAGAGAAAAACATAACACAGATAAACATTTATAAGCAATTCAAATATTAAAGAGCTTAAACATTTCAAAAGGCATTCACATATGAAATTTTTTCTGGGATGTTGTTATGTGCTGCAGTCATTTGCAAAATATAGTTACTGAACTACATAGTTTTTATGTATAAAAGTACGTGTTTATTTCTTACAGCCATAAAATCAATATGTTAGGTATTCATACCATCTTTTATAATAGTCCTTAGGGAGATATACTCAGCTCTATATTCTCTTTTTAGGTGGTACTATAGTGAAATGGGATGGTAAATTTCATAAACTTTCATGCATGTTGTTAAATATTCCTGGCAATCATGGGAAAGAATGGTTTTAAGTGTTTATTTTGATGTTAAGAGGTATGTAATTTTGCAGCAGAATATGTCATTTTTAGCTTTCTTGTGTCTGGTATTTGTTTCTCTTATTTGAATTTTATTAATATATCTTTGAATTTGGTTAGTGTACATGCCACTCCTTTGAATCTTGATGGCTGTTTGCTTTCTGTTTTTCTCTTTTTGTAAGATGTTATATTAAAATGCAGTTTTAACTTGCTTTGTATTCTGAGGAATACCAAAAACTGGTAAATGTACACCACAAGACAAACTTCAGAAATTTCAGAGAGATTCCAAAGGATCTGTTACTATCCCTACCTCCAACCGCATTACCTTTGGAATTATTCATAATGATGCTTCATAGTAAAATGTACAGTAATATGATGAATTACTGACTACATCAGTCAAGAGCATGGATCTAAACTTGTTCACAAATCTTTTGTGGTGTGACTTTTATTACATAAGAAAACTATTGTATGGAAAGAGATAAAGTTGACATTCAAAGAAGATTTTTTTTTAAGCAAGCAAAATATAACTAGAGACATTGAAATTAAGAACAATCTAACAATAACCAGAGGGGAGGAAGAGGGGACTGTGGGGAGAAAGGTTTTCAGGAACTACTATAAAGGACACATGGATAAAACCAAGAGGGAGGGTGGAAGCAAGGGAGGGAGGTGATTTGGATAGGCACTTAGGTTGGGGGGAAGGAAGGGGAGAGGGGATTGTGGGGAGAAGGGCTTTCAGGAACTACCATAAAGGACACATGGACAAAACCAAGGGGAAGGGTGGAAACAAGGGAGCAAGGTGAGTTTGGATGAGGTCGGGGGAAGGAGAGGGGAGAAAATGCAGACAACTGTAATTGAAGAAAAATAAAGTAATTTTAAAAAAAGATTTTTTTAAGCTTTCAATAGTAGAAATGAAGAGAGATTAGGATAAATAAATGACTATAAAATATGCTAATTAACAGAATGTTTACAGTTAATTTAGTTATTCAACAGTGCTTTTTGTGCACTTATTTTTAAAAGTCTTCGGCTAACTCCTGTTTAGAGTATGTTGTTTCTGAGACTGAGAAGCAGCTCTGAAAGAAATGATGGTCTTCAAGTTGAATTATAAAATGTGCACACATATCATCAGAACACAACAGTGAAATATTACTGATACAAAGGAGATACAAATAAGAGCTGAAAGAGGACCAAGAAGGAGAGGATCACTTCTGATGGGGTGATCCAGACAGACATCTTGGCGGAGGAAGCCTGTAAGCTGGTCTTCAAAGAATGACAGGAATTCAGTAGATGTAGTGATAGTGGCTGAGGAAGAGGAAATGGCATGAGCAGAGGTGTGAAGGTGAGAAAGATAAAGCAGGCTTGGTTACTATTTTGTGGTCCATTTTGGTCACCGGCAGAGAGTTCATAATGGCAAGTAGTGGAAAAGGAAACTGGAAATGGGGAACTAGGTCTCATGGAGCATCTCCAATTCTTCTATGAGGTACTTTGTTAATCAATTTTATTCAACAAACACTTTATAAAATTTGTAGTCTGGGCTTCACACCATGCCAGGCACTGAGATTCATGGTGAAGAGAAGAGATGGGGTAGCTACACTCAGTGCATGTAAAGCAGAGTACGGGAGTCAGCTAATTAAATGAGCAATTGCAGTAGAATAGGGTAGCTGATGTGCTGGATGGCACCAATTTTCCCTACCAATCCACTTTTCACCACCTCCTTCCATTGTACTCTGTGCTCTGAGTTTTAATGCATGAAGAGTCTCTTGCCCTGGCTTCTGGGTCAAACAAAAGGAAGGGGTGAAGAGTGGGTGAGGTTGAGATATTTATTCCTACGGTTTTCTCCTTGCTGTGTTACTTTGAGTTGGCTGTGTCCCCGTACTAAAGGACATGGCTGCTATTGAGGAGCCTTCTCAATGCAGGCGTTCATTGAGTTCTGGTAACTGTTCCCTCCTCATCCTTTAGAGTGTTAAGGGCAACTTATTACCATCCGCCCTGGGCTTCTACGCTCTCCCTTTATTTAACTCTTTTCGTTAGCCATCTTCACTATGCCATCTGTTGTCTGATGGGCCTCTGCTGATACAGCTTTGATGGTGTACTAGTTTCCTGAGGCTGCTTTAACAAATCACCACCAATTTGGTGCCTTAAAATAACAACATTTGTTCTCTTACAGTTCTGGAGGCCAGAAGTTCAGACATAGTATCACTGGGCTGAGATCAAGGTGTTACAGGACTGTGTTTCTTCCAGAGGCTCCAGGGGAGAAGGAATAGTCCTTCCCTCTTCCAACTTTCATTTTCACACCACCTTTTCTTCTGTGTGTCTTCTCTTCTGCCTCTATGAAATTTCCTTC
>PVJI01031240.1:0-13583 GCA_004026765.1 Micronycteris hirsuta
TCAATTTTGATGATGTGCGTTATTATTTGTATTAACTATTATATTTTTATAAAGTTAAGAACATGGAATAATAATACAAACAGGCATAATGGGGTTTTCTTTGAGAAATGTTTTGTTTTATTATGTGTTCTCCCATTTAATTTGATTCTTATTGCTTTCATATTCTAATGTGTCTAGTTTTTGTTCTTGTTTCACATGTACATAAAAATGAGTCCTGAATTATTAAAATACTCTAAAATCCTTAAATTCAGACACTGTACTTTATTGTGGTCACAAGGCTTCAGTCATTGACCGAGGGCTGGAAAGTCATTATTTACTCTCTTTGTCTTGCAGCAAAAAAAAAAAAAAAAAAAAAAACAGTCAAGTTATACTTTACTCTGCAAGACTCAGAGAATATTTGTTTTCAGATAAACAGACGGGGGTTTACCCTTTAGATATTCAAATGCGCAACACCACTTTCAGCCTTTCAAATCTTTACTCAGAACTCCAGTATCTCAGCAGCAGGGTGTCACCAGTTTTGGGAGAAGGCACTTGAATATTTTAAATGTTCTTAACATTTTGAGATCACCAGGGGCACTAAGTAGAGAGGATTATTGATTCTCTGAATGGAGTGTTGTAGTTTGCAGTCAATTCCAATGCGGGTGGGAATGGGAACAGTAAAGAAGGAAAAAAGATGTTAATGACTCCTTCTTAATGAATTATTAGGAATGGGTTCAAGGACTCCCAATAGCCAAAAATTGATTTTAAATAAAATAGACAATTTTATTTATCAAAAATCTCTGTAGTGTCCAAAATCAAAAGCCAAAGAGTGGGGTGAATGGAGAGTAGATATTATAGATACTATTCATTGGTTCTCTTCAATAAATGGTTTTGGGAAAACTGGACTGCCACATGCAAAAGAGTGAAACTGGGTTCTTATCTTACGTCACACACAAATATCAATTCAAAATGCACCAAGGGCTAGAATATAAGACCTGATATTGTCAACCTCCTAGAAGAAAACATAGGGGAGAAGCTCTTTGACACCGGTCTTGTCAAAGACTTTTTTGGTTTTGACATCAAAAACAAAGGAAACAAGAACAAACATTTTTGAAAAGTAGGATGACATAAAATTAACCATCTTTGCTCAGCAAAGAAAATTATCCCCAAAATGAAAAAGCAGCCTATGGAATGGTAACAAATATTTGCAACCCACATATCTAATAAGTGGTTAGTACCCTTTTATAAAAAGAATTTATACAGCTCAACAGCAAACAAATTACAAACAAAAACCAAACAATCTAACTACATAATGGGCAAAGGACCGAAATAGACATTTTTCCAGAGGAGGCATATTAATATCCCGCATGTACATGAATAGGCGCTCAACATTCCTAGTCATCAAGGCACTACAACTCAAAACCACAATGAGATATTACCTCGCACCTGTTAGGATGCTCTTGTCAAAAGACAGAAGCAACAAATGCTGTTGACAATGGGGAGAAAGGGGAATTTCTGCATAGTATTGATGGGAATGTAACATGGTATAGCCACTATGATATAAAGTTTCCTCGATAAATTAAAGTAGAGCTACTACATGATCTAGCAATCCCACTTTGGGGTACATAGGCAAATGAAACGCATCTCAGAGATGCCTGCACTCCCACATTCATTGTAGCATGATTCAAAATAACCAAGTTATAGAAACGGCCTGTGCGCATCAACTGATAAAGAGGTAAATATGTGAGGTGTGGCTATACTAACTAGCTACATGGGGGGATCCTTTCACCATGTATGTATATCACATCATCCTTGTGCACTTTCAATGTCATATAATTTTACCTATCAATTATATCTCAACTAAAAAAAAATTATCCCCATTTTTCAAGCCCTTATACATCAGCATTTTTTAAACTGGCCTCCAAATGTTATTTCTAATTAATACTATGGAGCCTATCTCAATTCAACCACATCAATACCACATCTATATTTGGTTTCTGAATAACATTTTACCTAAGACACTTTTAGTGCTTAAAAAATTTTGAAAACACCACATAAATACTGAAGGTTCTTCCAAATTTGCTTATTCTGCACTCAATGATTGGATCAAGTCAGCTAAAAAAAAATTAGTGAAAAGCCATTAATATCAATACATTGTTGTCACTGCAGATCTGAGGAGGGCGATTTCGGGCAGTGGTTGGGGACTGGGGTCATATTGTAAGGGGTTGACACACGCAAGGATGCTGAGAAAGAGGAGACAAAATGTTTACGCTACTCCTTCAAGAAGTTTAGAGGTAAAGAGATGAGAAATGGTCCAGGATTGAGGCTTACGCTATTTTAGGAATGCAGAAAAATGGGTTTCCAGGTTGGAGGGAAAATGTGGTGAATGGGAGGAAAACAGGGCCCCAGAGGGAGGAAACAGTCAAGGGAGCAAGGTGCAGCTTCGATGAATTCCAGGTGTCCTAGTTTCTGATGACACCACCAATATTTTAGAAACTGAAATATACCACATTAAATAGAAAATTTGTGCATGGAGAGACTGGGTAGGTAAGAGATACTACATATTTTTAATGCCCCAAAATGCAGACATAAAACTTTGGAGCATTTTCTGAATGTATTCACGATAAAAAAGGTAACAGGAGAGCTGTTTTTTAAATACACGACTATGATTTAATGCAGGAATGTTTTCTATAACAATGAGTCTGACAATGTGTCCACAACATGCTCTTGTAAGAACTTTTTGGATTTTCTTTCTACTAGGAAACTTTTAACTTTGAAACAGCAGGAAGTATTTTTCTCCCTGAAACCTCTGCAGCAGTAGCAATGTTGAGTCTGATTAAAAGGACAGTTAATGCAAACATAAATCCCTTAAAATATTTAGAGCACACAAGTCTCAACCCATCTTGTATTTATAAGACAACATTTTAAAATGAGTATCTCTTTAAAAAGGAAACTATTAGGTTGAGCAATGCTTTTTCATCCCAATAGAGTATTAGACAAGCTGAATATATAAATCTGCTTTATGTTACCGTATCAATGGTTGATGTTCAATGGACTTTTAGTATTAGGGCTGTAAGCTACTGCCAAAGGGGTAGGCATCACGTGGAAGGCAACTGACTGTAATTGAGGAAGGTGCTCCGAATATCTGCTTGATCTGGAGGCTTCTGTTGGGGCTTTGTGACTTTTGAGGATGAAATGGTTTTTCTTAGGCAGTGATGGCTCGGAAGGAATTCAGGGGTGAAACCTGTGCCCTCATCGTCCACACTGACTGTCACCAAGCCTGTTGTTAAAGGGCAGGTGTGACATCCACCCAGAAATCTACTTAAAAATATTAAACCAACAACGGTGAGTCTGATATTTGTAACCTTCCTGCTTTCCCAATAGCATTTTACCACGTCTGCTTGTTGTTGTTCTGGAGGTTACAAATAATAACTGATCATAATGTACAACCAACTCACTCTTCTTTCTTTCTCCCCCTCCTTTCTTCTCTTCATTCTTTCTACACTTGACTTCTCATTCCAGAGTACAGAAGGAAGGAAATATTTACCACGACCTGCCAGGGTGACGGATAGGAAAACTGAGGCCAGAATGCACATTGTCAGCAGGGGTTGCCATGGTGAATGGCCACCTTAACCTTCTTGTTTTGTTCTGTTTTGTTTTTTATCCTTTCCAAAATAGGAGCAATATTTTATGATCTACTTGCAAAGGCATGGAAAACACAAAATAGTCACTGGAGATACAAGTGAACACATGTTACACCACGAAGCTCTGATGATAGCTGCTGTGGAGAGACAGGAAAAAGAGAGCAGGAAGAGAAGCTCTGTGGAGGAGGAGGACCTTGTGCAGGAGCCTGGAGAATGAATAGGGCGATGGGGGCAGAGGGCAAAAGATCAAATACATTAACGATTCTCTTTCTTCCCTTTAGACTGCTTGCTGAGCAAAATTGTCATCGCTACCATGGTAAGGTGATGGAAGATACCATCTTACGTGCTGGGCTGCAAGAGGTCTATGAAAGCCTGAAAATGTGATACAAAATTTTATGAAAATAACCTTCTCTGACCTTGGAAACAATGTGTCTAACAGAATATTATTTAGAGAAGTCTTATCTAATTTAATTCTACACCAGTGTTCCTCCTTTATGAAGCTTAGGAAATGAAGGCCCAAATGAGCGATTTGGCTGTTGTAACTAATGAGTTATGAATTAGCCCTACAGCTCTGCTGTCCAGTTGGTACCTTGGTATCCTCATATCCATGACTTCCTTTGGTGGAGCATCTGCTATAATGAAGCAGCACATGCTAAGTCACTTAAAATAAAAAATTATTCTTCCATAATTCTAGAGGCCAGAAGTCTGAAATCAAGGTATGAGCAGGGCCATACTCTCCTGGAGACTCTGGATAGAACCCTTACTTGCCCCATCTCAACTTCTAGCAGTGGCCGTCAGCCCTTGATATTCCCCGGCTTGCAGCGATATCACCCCAGCCTCTCATCTGGCACACAAAACATGCTCCCTTTGAGTCTCTATCTTCACACGGCATGTCCCTCTCCATATAAGGACAACAGTCATTTTGGATTATGTTCTACTTAGTGACCTTATCTTAACTTGATTACATCTGCAAAGACCATACCAAATATGGCACTGGGGTTCAGGTCATCAGCTTATCTTTTGGGGTAACATGGTTCTACTCATAAGAGTACTAATCTGTTGTATTTCTCTCCATTGTTCTTCCCATAATAAACACTGTTTTCTAGTTTTGTCAAGCTATTATTCCAAGAATAATTGAACTAATTCTACTCAATCTTCTCCCTTTGGGTTTCAGGTCAGTCATTTCGCTACGTCACCAGCAAATTTTCCTGAATTCTAAGCACGATGTGTTACTGTTCTACATTTTGAACTGTGGCCAGGCTTAGAGAAATGAGACTCTCCATGGGTTCTGGGGTGTTGTCTCTTTGCCCTCCACACATCTGACATCTGGCATAAATAAAGAACGATACTCTTCTGGCTTCTTTATGAGCGTATCTTAGGGAGAAAAGTCAAAGTCTTCCTGAAGGAAAGATATAGTACACCTATTGCTTTTTCCAATCTACAAAACTGGTCACTCCATCATAAAAGAAAATTAGAGAGGTCTGACATTCTCTCTCTTTCCTATGGCTGAGTTGACTATTTTCCAATCTTCTTTGTCAATTTGGGAGTCCAAAGGATAAAAACACACACAAAAACAATGTTTTGCTTAAAATGTAAGGCTGCCCAAGTTTTATGTGCTATTTCCTTATTAGATAGCTATTTTGACCCCTTGAGATAAATGGCCATTTTTTTTTTGGCCTCTTTGGCCTTGATAAGAAACTTTACAATTCTCATGGGAAATTACAACTCTCAAACCATCCTGACCCACAGAAAAGAACTATCACTTTAGTTTATTACTTCCTTAAATTCCCCTGAAACTCTATAGAGACCACTTGTTAAACTGCACAACAGAAACTAATATAGATAGGGTGCTAAAACTTAGAAGACAGAGCAAGTAGTGTGCGCTGAATAAGTGAATTGCTTAATGCTCTGTAACACCATTTATCCAATTTAATGTTATAACGTAAAAGTTGTATGTTGACATATTAGCTATCTTTAATATTGGGAAGTAATCTCACTCCTAGGTTGAATGAGACAATGCCATGTTTTAGGGTTTTGACCTTACAACTATACTGTTTTCGAGCATTCAGGAAGAACAGAATTTTCTTCACTAAATTTCACTACCTACAAATTATCCTGAAACCTTGAGTTATCTAGAAGGACATTCGTAGCCTGTCACTCTGTGTAATATTTGCCTAGGCACATAGCAGAGTCTTAAGTGGCCCTGCCAAATTTGGCATGAAAGGTAGTCTAAACCATTTAATTTCACCTTGGCAACCTCTCTTCTGGGACCAGATTGCTTCTGAAAGCAAATTTCACCTTCCTGACCTTAGACTAAAGGTTGTCTGTCTACCTTTTCTCTTCTTCTCTCCCTTTCCTACAACAGATGTGGTATTAACATCTATATGTGCCTCTTTTGTGGCTTTATTATGCCACGTCTTCTCATTCATCCCCCTGGTTGGCCTGTCAAACAGCTCCATTCAACACATGTCTGGCAAAGACTTCCTGAGGTATCATAAATGTCCGTTAAGTTACTGGACAGTCAACCTGACTCTGTGTTCCAACAATTGCTACTAACAGATGGTAGGAAACTGAGCTGCCTGAAATTTTTTAACCATATTTCATCTTCAAACTCCATATGTATAATGCCAATATCCCCACCATTCAGTTCCTGGCTCTATTTGATCTCCAAAATTTGCAATTATCTGAAACAGCAGAGTACTAATTTCTCAGGGTCTGGCATAAGCACTAGTTTGACTTTTGTAGATACTCAGAATTATCTCTGCAGGTGTATCAAAACCTAAACTAAAGGTTAGTAACTGATTGACACAGCCAGGTAGTTGAATATAAATAGATAATGTTAAGGAATTCAACCTAAATGCCCATCAGCAAATGAATGGATCAAAAAATTATGGTACATTTATACAATGGAATACTACTCAGCAGAAAGAGAGAAAGAGCTCCTACCCTTTGTGACAGCGTGGATGGAACTGGAGAGCATTATGCTAAGTGAAATAAGCCAGGCAATAAAAGACAAATACCATATGATCTCACCTTTAAGTGGTACCTAATCAACAAACAAACAAACAAGCAAAATAGAACCAGAGACATTGAAATTAAGAACAAGAACCAGAGGGGTGGTAGGAGGGGATAATGGGGGAAAGGGGAGAAGGGTTTTCAGGAACATCTATAAGGGACACATGGACCAAACCAAAGGGGGTGGAATCAGTGGAGGGAGGTGGGGATGGTGGGGGGATGATGGGGGTGGTAAATGCAGACAACTGTACTTGAACAACAATAAAATAATTTTTAAAAAAAAAAGAAGTACAAATTGATAGTTACAGAATAGTTATGGTGATGTGAAGTATAGCATAGGGAATATAGTCAATAATGTAATAACTATGTATGGTGCCAGGTGGGTACTGAAAATATCAGGGGGGTTGCTTTGTAAGTTATACAAATGTCTAACCACTATGCTGTACACCTGAAACTAACATAATATTGAATGCCAATTGTAATTGAAAAATAAAAATAATTAAGTAGGGAAACAAAGGAATCCATTATTGGTAAAGGTAATGTTCTGATGTTCAGCAGGAGAAATGGGCTTCTAATACGAACTTGACTTTTACTATTTCTCATATTTGTTTAGTCATTCTACACGTAATAATATATGGGCATCAGCAGTAATTCAATTTGTGCTGAGTGGAAAATATGCACAGCCTGCCGGGCGTACAGAAACGGTGAGCGCAGAGCCAAATGTCAGCGTCAAGATGGACGTTGATGAACCATCACTGATCATTCTGTTATAGATGGCTTCTCCTGACGGATACGGTGATTTCTCTGCAGTGACTCTCTGTGCGACCTTGGATCATTCACAACTGCTCTAACTCAGTTTCTTCAGCTAAAAAGGGGCGGATGACAAAAAGGACAAGGAAATGTTGGGGAGAGACAGCAGCGTGGGCCAACCACATACAGATGAGGGAAAGTGAACCCAATCGATTTCTTTGGAATGTTCCCTGAATACAAAGCTTTGTTTACTATTTAAATTCTAAAAATACCACATCACTAGGCTCTCATCCCCTCTTCTCATTCTTCTTGAAAATATAACTCAGGAGTTAGACACAAGATGGAAATCTGTCCAAAAAGAGCAACAATGAACATTAGCAGAATCAACTCTGAGTTCTCGTAAAGCAGATTATCCTTGGCAAATCTTGCCAGCAAAAGTAATATTCCACTTCACTGCTCATTTTGTTAACAGCTCACATCTATTTACTCTTAACTTGGCGTGTTGCTTGCATTCAAGCTCTAAAGTCATTTAGAAATGTGAAATGAATAAACTGTTGTGGATGGAGGAGCCTTTCAAAAGCATTTATGCCTATCATCAGTCTGGAGGACTCTCAGAAGCTTGAACAACCCCAGTAGTGTGGAACTCACTACTTCCTGAGGCAACCTGTTCTATCTCTGGATCGAGTCCTTCTTTGCTCTAAAAAGAAGGAAACAATAGTGTGCTTTAGCTATGTTTTCTGTCTGTCTGATACACAAAGTCTCCTTTCTCAGCCTATAGTAGTTGCAGGAAGGAGTTGAGAGCATTTAAGCAGTGAAGCCTTTTCCTGTTTAGATTGTTTTGAAAAATAAAAACCCAAACCTATGAGAAAATCACAGAGTAAATAAAATTTTCATGATATCATAAACAACCATGTCTTAATATTAATGAAACCTCTTCTCCAAAACCATATCAAAAGTTATCCCACACACCACCTACGATCAGCCACATTGCATTCTCATACTGCCACTTTTTACATGACTTAAGATATTGACTCTAAGACCAAGCGGAAGCAAGTAGCAAGAAATTAATCTTTTGTGGTTTTCCTGGTTCCTGCTAAAGTTACCACCAGGTTCACGATACACATACAAACCCTTGTTCTAGCTTCATGCCCCTAAACCTACAATGTTAATATTTTTCTTCCCATGTTTTGTCAAGCTTTAGTCTCAAAGACTATTTTATACTCTTTCTATTGCTACTTTTTTTTTGCCACATTTTTACTCTTTAACTCACTACCACCTGCCTTTTGTCCTCAGTATTATGACAATACTAATCTTTTAAGATCACCAATCAATTCCTAAATGACAAATCCAAAGATCAGATCGTTGGATCTGATTTTCAGATCTTAACCCTACCACACCTCCACAGTGCACCCTAATTCTGTCAATTGCTAGCTTTGTTTTGAACCTCATCACTTAGCGTATATTATCCATCTACTCTCAACATTTTGGGTGGCTCTAACTCTCCATTAAGTACATATTGTTACTCTTCAAGGAGCCACCTTTGCAAATCTTCTATTTTGCTTCACAAGCTCTTCCTGAGAAGTTCCATCTATTTTGAGTTTCCACTATTGCCTACATACCTCCATCCCTGATCTCTCCAAAAAGCTTTAGGCTCATTTGTCCCCATGAAAAGAATGAAATGTGAGAAAATATTTAAAGGGTATATAGGATTAATCAGGATAGATGGATGGAAGGATATATGGAAAGAGCATTATAAGAAGACAGAAAAGCGTATTGAAAAGATTAGAGGCAGCAAAAAAAACTGCAAAGAAATAAGTGAAGATCAGTATCACTGAAGCAGAGATAGAAAAGGGGGATAATTAAGAAATTTGGATGGTGATATAGAAAAGCTAGGTCATATGAGGTTTTGTAATACATGTAAAGGAGTTTGGACTTTATTCCAAGGGTAGTAGAAAATAGGAACAAGCAAAGAAATTTCATGATGTATCTGTATTTTAATAAAGATCTTAATGTTAATGAAGGGGTTGGATGCAGGGGAAGGGGAGGAATGTGGATCATCAGAAGTCAGAAGGATTCAGAAGTCAATTCAAGAGATAATGAGGGGGTGGGCTGAGAGAGATAGGCAGTATAGAAAGGAGAGATTCAGATCTTATTTACTAAGTGGACAAGATTTCTTTGTTGATTTGATTTATGAGAGAAAGGAGTCAAGAAACTTATCTAGCATTCTACATAGGATATCTTAATATTCTGGCATCTTTCACTGATAGGGCAAGTTGGGAAAGAGGGAAAGTTTGAGACCTAGAAGTTAAGTTTAAAACATAAATACCAAACTGTCTTCTGGACATTTAGCCCTGGGTGCTTATCCAGCAGGCACCTCAGAATAAGTCAGTCTAAACTTTACCAGGGAGTGTGGAAGGGAAGATTCCTCAGAAGAAAAAAAGGCAATTTGATGTTCAATTAATGGAGGAAAATGGAACGCAAACTGGATAAGCAGAAAATAGATGCTGTCTTTCTCATTTTCCTCCCCAAACCACTATTTCTCCTCTAGTTTGGTCCTTTATCTTCTGTGGGCCAAAGTATTGTCTGACATTGTCTAAATTTATTAGTCTCCTTCTGAGAATACAGCCTTTGCATTGCCATGAAACTGATCACACTTTGATGCATTGCTGCCCTGCCTCCAAGGCTTCACTAGCTCCCCATCTTCTGCTAAATGATATCCAAATTCCTCCAGCCCTTTGTAATCCCTCTCCCCTTTACTTTTCCAGATTCGCTTGGCCAAATGTCCCTACACAAAACCCTTAAAAGGCATGACATCTGAGCAGCCCACCCAAGAAGCTTTAAGACTTTACTAGTTCTGTGCTTCAGATCCTGCTGCATTCCATGGCATCCACCTGCCATGCCTATCGGCATTCTAGCCATCCTTCAAAGTCCAGTTCAGGTGGGAGCATGTACACATGAAGCCTACCCCAGTCACTCCTGTCAGAGCGATGGGGCTCTTCTGAGAGTCCTAGTGCAGACACATTATGGGATGTGTTCAGGCCCACACCGCTCTGTAGATATGCAATGGCAAGTGGGAAGTGGGAGTATTAGAGCAAGCAACTAATTATTTATAAGCATTTGAATTATTTCAAACAATCTAATGTCTACTGGTAATGATGTTGATGATCCATGTGCTACTGGAAGACAACAAAGCTTGATGAATCTCCCTATTCCCTTATATTCTGGAAATGAGTAGCGAAATGCCATCTGCGCCAGCACATTGCAAGTTAAAACCAATCTCCATCCTTTCTCGGTAAGTCAAATGAGACCCAGCTCCACAGTGTTTTTTATAAGGCTCAAAAGAATATTTATTTTTTCCAGTGAATTTCTACTTTCTTTTTTTAGTTAAATGTATTAGGGTGACATTTCTTAATGACTCTCTTATTTACCTGCCTTTATAAAGTTCTGGGTTTCTCTCTCTTCTTTGAGACATTTCTCACTAATGAATGTTCCCCCTATTGCAATAGCCTAAATAAAGTCATCTCTTTATTTGTCCTGTACATTTTGCCATTGATACTGTTTGCTTGGAGAATGAGTGGACAAATGGACAATGAACAAATTCCACATAAAAACAGAACTCTGACCCATGACCTGCAGCAACCTGCCCCAGAAACCAACCCACTATCTGTAACAACTGATCCAGGAAGCCAGCCCACCGCTGCTGCCAGAGACAATTCAGAAAGCCAGACAATACCCCTGTAGTGATTGGCTCCAAATGACCAGGTCTTGATTCATAACAGGCTGCTTCCTTTCCGTTTCTTATCCCTGCTTCTAACTTAGGAGCAACAAGGAAAGCCAAATATGCATCTCTAGTCACCCAAGATGCCCTGCTTCTCATTGGCCCACTTTCCCCAGGCCAACAGCTTCCAATCAGGGCTCACCGGAAGCCTTTCCCTTTTCCCACTATTAAGCTTTCCCACTCCTCAGCCTGCCTTTGAGTCTCTGCCAAAACACAAGTGACTGTGGCCAACCCTCCCGCTGTAGCAAACTCAGAATAAATCGTCTTTTCTTATTTTCATTTGATTGGTTTTTGTTTATTTCCATAGTTCCACAGAATTATACTAGCTAATTTCTAAATCTCTTGGCATGAATAATACTATCACAAAGCCTGAGTGATATCAAAATTGGTTCACTACAGCTTTCCATGAATGGTAAAGCATTGGCTCCTGCTCTTTTGCGCATATGTTTATCAAGTATCCTCACTTTAATGCACTGCATTTTAAAGGTATAAAATGACTGCATTAACACATATGAGTGGAAATTGGAACCAGTGACTAATTTCTTTGCTTTGCTTAAGTTCAAATATGCACTGCCATCTAATTGTTTATTCTCAATAAATGTTTGGCACAGCTTCTTTTTTATTCAGTCATAACTGCATATTTTCAGCAAAACTCATGTAACATTATGCCATCTTATTTTCAGCATATTAATATGATTTAATTAAGAATAAATGCTAGTTTAATCCATTCCTACCAAAGCCCAAAATATTTTGCATTCAACTCTTTTCCACAAAGGTGTCTATGGAGAAACGTGACTAATTTATGACCATCTCAAGGAAATGTCTTGGATGAACAGTTCAGACCTATTATTTTTTTACTCCACTTAAATAGTATTTCAAACTCTGCAAGATAAATTCCTGCCATCTCAGGAGGAACATTCATTTCTATTGCTTCCTTCCCTTTCTCCTACTGAGGCAGTGCTGCCTGTCATTCTCGGACAGAAGAGGAAATGATAATAGGAATAATCATGTCATTCCAGGAGCAGCAACACCTGGCAAAACCCCTCCAGCTTCTCTGAGGCTCCAGCATGAGAGGAATACGTACAGCACTTATCATTGTTTATTTTCATCTCGCAAGTAATGCAGGACTTTGTTTACCTCCATTAAAACTTCAGAATCCCCCGAGATGATAAGGGATAAGAAAAATTATGATCTATTGTGCTTAATTTTATTATTTCCACTGCTTTTCTAGGTCTAAGGAAAATGACCACAAAAAGCTTTTGCCATTTGCAATCTGGTCTATTTTTTTCCCAACAGTTGCTGCTTTGTGAAATTGATTTAACCCCAAGTTGTTTTGACTGTTAAGGTTGGAGAGGCAGTTGAAAAGGAGACATTTTTTTGACAATTGTTTGAAGTAGGCCTGAAAATTAACTTGTAAAGTTTTCTACTGCCACACAAGTACATGTCATGGGGGAATGTCAGCCAAAGTCTCCTGCACAGACAAATTGATAATAGGTATCTCTAGGTGAATTTGAGAGTCCATAATTAGCACCCAAAAGTAAGCAGGGAGGTCAGTGCTCATGAACCTTAACCAGTAAGGGGCACCTATCCAAACCAGTTGCTCCATGCAATCTAACTCCTAATTATTATTAATCATTAAGGAAAAAAAAAAGATTCATCAGCCAGCAAAATAAACTAAGTCAACTCAAATTTAGTCTTTTGGTCAAATCCAAAGTCAGGTCTTGATATTTGGATATGTACCACTGTTGCCTTCAGAATCCTTTTAATAATTAAGCAAATTGAATCAAATTGTGTTAAAACAGTTTGAACCTGGTGCCTACTGTCTATGTCTTTGTGATCTAAGAACAACAAATTTACCCAAACACAAGGCATAGGATATACCGCTCTCGACGTACATTATCACTCAATCAAAAGAAAAAAGTTCTTTGACCCAGCAATTCACTGATGGGATTATACCCTAAGAGCCCTGAAACACCAATTCAATAGAACCTATGCACCCCGATGTTCACAGCAGCACAATTTACAATAGCCAAGTGCTGGAAGCAACCTGAGTGCCCATCAGTAAATGAATGGATCAAAAAACTATGGTACATTTACACAATGGAATACTACGCAGCAGAAAGAAAGAAGGCATCCCTACCCTTCGTGACAGCATGGATGGAACTGGAGAGCATTATGTTAAGTGAAATAAGCCAGGTGGTGAAAAACAAATACCATATGATCTCACCTATCAGTGGAACCTAATCAACAAAACAAACAAGCAAACAAAATAGAACCAGAGACATCGAAATAAAGAACAAACTGACAGTAACCAGAGGGGAGGTAGGAGGGGATAATGTGGGGGGGAAGGGGGAAGGGTCATCAAGGAACAACTATAAAGGACTCATGGACAAAGCCAAGGGGGTTAGGATGGAGGG
>PVJI01031241.1:0-13326 GCA_004026765.1 Micronycteris hirsuta
TACCTAAGGCAGAGTTGTGGTACTTCACATCCCTGCGTGTGAACAATAGGTTATATTTAAACCAGAATGATGCTGAGATCAGAAAGAAGAATAAAACAAATTTGAGATACTTTATATTTGTCATTTGATGTAATCACCTGATATTTTTATGTATTTGTAAATTTTCTGGAGTTTATTGTATATCCTTTCAAACTTAGTTTGAAGTTAAGAAAAATTTTTCTAATTTGGTGTATATACATTTTTCATGTAAAAGAAACGTTTGAAATCAAAACAAATAAAACATGTTCAACAAATATTTATGTCTACTGACATGAATATACAAATAAATTAATTTGGACAAAGTCACTTACAATTTACAGAATTAAAGATGGAAACCAGAATGTCACTAATAATTGGTGCAACCACTAAATGTAGGTATGTTTTTGCTTTTTTTCCAAAAAATACAATAATATAACTTAGAAATATTAAGCATCATTTTTTTTGTACTGAACAATTGTCTTATTTAATTTTTTTTATTTATTGGCATGAAAATGTATACAAAGTTCAATACAAGAAAATTTTCACTGGGTTTCTTTTTTGGCTATTAGAATTATCTCTTCATAATTAGTACTCAACATAATTTGGTGCATTGAGAAAGGGAGTCTGTAAAATGATCCACTATGTGTGTCAAATGTACTAGACAGAGGTATGCCATACATTTTAATATGGAGAGTCAGAGGCAGATCATGGAGGGTACTGTGAGCTATTGTTAGAATTTTGATTGTTACTATAAAACAAAAAAAGAAGTTAGCTTTTTTTTTTCCTTTTAAACTAGAGGAGTGACATAATACACCTTACATGAAAAAATCACAACACTGGCACTTTTCTTGAGAATATGCCATAATAGACTATAGAGAGTACATGTGGAAGCATGAATCCTGGTTACTAGGCTACTGCAAAAGCACAGACGAGATGTAATGAAACAGACAAGACACTTAATGGGGGCTTTGAGAGCAGGCTTCCTTCTGGATACATTTTGAAGGTAAACCTATTTCAGTTTCTGAAAGAATTTGGATTTGAGATGGGAGAAAAAAAAATAAGAAAAAATCCAAAGTTTTTGCCCTGAAAAATCTGTAAGAATAGAACTTTCATCAACTGAGATGATGAAGGCTGTCACAGGAACAAATTTGGCGAGATCAGGAATGCAAATTTGGGTGTCTTGAGCATATATTTATTTGACCCCCACCCCAGAAGGTAATGTCAAGTAGTTGTTTAATATGGAACTTCAGAGTTTGGGAGAGATGTCTCGATTGGATATAGATGTGACGATTTCTAGGATTTAGAGGGACATGAAATTCATGAGACGAAGTTAGATTACCAAAACAGAGATTTAGAACCAAAGATAGGTTCCTTAAACTCTCCAACATAAGCAAGTAAGGGAAAATGATAACTCTGCAAAGTGCCTGGAGGGGCAACCAGAAAGGTAAGAGGACATGCAGAAGACTAGGATATATGGGCAGCTGCTTGAAAACATCTTTGCAAGAATATAAGAGGTTGCCTGAGAAAATCAGTACTAGATTTGACATAATTAGGACTCAATGATACTAGCCTTTTTGTTAGTCATAATTATAATGCTATCATATTTTGAGACATACTTAAATTGATGGGCCTATCCAATTCACATATCACTGAGAAAGCTAGTTAAAAAACGAGTTCCCTGTGCTCCAAAAAAACACTCACATATCACTTCAAATTAATGTTGATAATTAGGTTTGAATAAGTTTTGTGACTCTGTTCTTATTTAATGAATAAATATGTTTGTACCTTTACTGTTGTCAAATAAAAGAAATATTACATATTTAAAATAATAACAATCATTTGAGATAATACTACAGATTAGCAAGATAGTTCTTTCCTTGGAAAGGGTTCTATTCATTATTCATGTTGAGAGAGATTCCTGGGACTACAGTTGGACTAGATGACCCAGCCACCTGCACATACCCTGACGTTTTACATTCCCTGTCTTTGCATGTGTTTTTGCCTTGCCTGGTATCCTGATGAGTTCTTTTTCTGAAAGTATATACAGAATGATCACTCCCTCTTTGGTAACCCTACAGCATTTAAAATATATCTGCAAGAGACTGCAGGGGACTTTTACTAGATTGTATTCCATTAAAACTTAACTGTTTTTATACTTATTTTACCTTAAGAATTCAAGAAGATTGAAACTTCATCTGTCTTTACTGTGGGTTTCTTAGCATCTAGCCTCATCCTGGCAGAGGAGGTACTCAATAAATATTTCTCAAATGGATGAGTTTATTGAATAACCCTCCTTTTCTTGATTTCTATGGTGCTATTTCAAGAAAACATGCCAACTCAATGAAAATTTTTCAGGAAAGAGAAGCTGCATTAAGCATGTGCCAATTTAAAAATGCATCTTAATTCAGAAATATTAAAATAGAAAATGAGTTATATTTCTGAATTGATGCAATTCAGTAATATTTATCCAAAAGGAAACCTAAAGAGCAAAACAGGAAAACATAAAGTGAATGAAAGAATATGTGAAATATTTAAAAATAAAACTGTATATTCTGTCTCAGAAAATGATACCGCACACAAAAACGGCAGGCTTTTGTTCAGAAATGGCTTTCCACTCCAATCCAGGCTCTTTTGTCTCTTAACAACTTTGCAAGAAAATAATGGCTTCTATGTCTATTCTTTCTTGATGATAACTGCCCTCCCAATTAATCATAACATCTTTCATAAATGTATTCCATTTCCTGCCCTCAAGTTGATGATGCCCTGCTTTGGTTGCATATAGGCTGAATTAACCTTAAGGACAAAGGCACATGATTTAAATAATTTGCAATCATTTGCGTTATTATTAAATAGAGAGCAGATGCCTATTAAGGTAATGTTGAAATGTTCAGAATATTAGCATACTAAGAAAGTATTAATTAGTCCTGGCATTGTCGTCTGATGGACCACACACACTCATAGATCTTCAGTAATTAAAAGTCTATACTAGAGCTCCAACTAACTCTGCATCTCAAAGAGAAGATGAAGAGGAAGAATATACTGACTCCCATGTTTGAAAATCTGATGTCTAATCTCCAGAGGAAAATGGTTAATGATCTACCTTCTTAGAGTATCAGAAAAACACCATTCCATGTTTTATATAGGTATGTATATTGGAGGAAACTAAAACCACATGTAGAGGTAACATTAAAATTTGCAATTAGAAATTGGAAAAAGTAATTTTGTCTTTATTTTAAATGCTAATTCTCCATAAATAATGAATTTCATGTTGATTTTATTCTACTTCTCTAGTTTTGTATTTCAGTATCTTTAAAAATTATTTTATACAGGAAAGAATCACAAATTATCTCACGCATAAGGCAGTTCATGTAGACACAACACAGAAAAATAATTTCAAGTACAGTTCTTTTTATTATTATTAGTTGTTGTTCAGTTACAGTTGTCCCCATTTTTCCCCCTGTGGCATTCCCCTGCCTCATCCAAACTCCTGCTCCCAAAGACACTCCCCACCCCATTGTCCTTGACCATGGGTCTTTTGCACAAGTTCCTTGACTTGACCCTTCCCCTTCTTTATGCTGTTATCCTCCTCCCTGCTCCACTCTGGTTGCTGTCACTCTGTTTCCTGTGTCCATGTCTCTGATTCTTTTATGCTTGTTTGTTTTTTTATTAGGTTCCACTTATAGGTGAGATAACATGGTATTTTCCTTTCACTGCCTGGCTTATTTTACTTAGCAAAATACTTTCCAGCTTCATCCATTCTGTCACAAAGGGTAGGAGATCCTTCTTTCTATCTGCTGTGTAGTATTCCATTGTGTAATGTACCATAATTTTTTATCCACTCATTTTTTAATTCTTTCCAGCACTTGGCTATCATAAATTGTGCTGCTATGAACATAGAGATGCATAAGTTATTTTTTTTCTTTTTAAAGATTTTATTTATTTATTTTTAGAGAGAGGAGAAGGGAGGGAGACAGAGAGGGAGAGAAACAGCAATGTATGGTTGCCTCTCATATGGCCCTCACAGGGGACCTGGCCTGCAACCCAGGCATGTGCCCTGACAGGGAATCGAACCGGAACTGTCTGGTTCCCAGCCTACGCTCAATCCACTGAGTTACACCAGCCAGGCAGGATGCATAAGTTATTTTGAATTGGTGTTTCAGGATTCTTAGGCTATACTTCCAGCACTGGAATCTCTGGATGAAAAGGTAGTTCCATTTTTAGCTTTCTAAGGAAATTCCATACTGTTTTCCACAGTGGCTGCACAACTCTGCATTCCCACCAACAGTGCACCAGGGTTCCTTTTTCTCCACATCCTCTCCAACACTTGTTGTTTGTTGATTTGTTTATGATGGCCATTCTCACTGGTCCGAAGTGGTATCACACTGTGGATTTAATTTGCATCTTTCCAATGGCTAGTGATGTTGAAGATCCTTTTATGTGTCTCTGGGCCCTCTGTGTATTCTTCCTGGCCAAGTGTCTGTTCAAATCCTTTGTCCATTTTTTAAATTGGATTGTTTGTCTTCCTGGTGTTGAGTCATGTGGGTTCTTCATATACTTTGGAGATCAAACCATTGTCCAAAGTATCATTGGCAAATATGTTTTCCCATATGGTTGGTTCCCTTTTCATTCTGCTGATGTTTTCTTTATCCATGCAGAAACTTTTTTAATTGATGTAGTCCCTTTTTTAATTCTTTCCTTTATATCTTCTGCCTTAGGGGACATATCGGTGAAAATATTGCTGGGTGGGATATCTGAAATTTTCCTATCTATGTTGTCCTCTAGTACTTTTATGGTGTTGTGACATATATTTAATTCTTTTATCTATCTTGAGTTTTTTTGTGTGTATGGTGTAATTTGGTGGTTTAGTTTCATTTTTTGCATGTACCTGTCCAGATCTCTGGACACAATTTATTGAAGAGGCGATTTTTAGTGCATTTTATGCTTCTGCCCGCTTTGTCAAATATTAATTGACCATAGAGACTTCAGTTTATTTATGGGCTCTTTATTCTGTTCCATTAATCTACGTGTCTGTTCTTACACCAGGACCAGACTGTTTTGATTATTGTGGCCTTGCAATATAGTTTGATATCAGGTATTGTAATCACTCCTACTTTGTTTTTCTTTCTCAAAATTGCTGCAGCTATTTGGGATCATTTATGGTTCCATATAAATTTTTGAAGTATTTTTTCTAGATCTGTGAAATATGCCATTGGTATTTAATAGGAATTGCACAGTGAATCAGTGACCTACAAGAGTGTTATTATTTTTGATAAAAGTGAAGATACCTTTCAATCTCTGCCATGGCACGCCGTGTCATCTGGTTATAGTACAATTCTCATAAGGATGAATGCATTGGTGATGATCCTCTTACGTCTGCAAGAGCAGCAGATGGAACAGACACAAAGTAGCTCAGCTCCCTGTAGCTACTTTAAAAATAAAAGTAATGTGAATCACTATTGAAAAACACAAGCATTGGGGGAGGGGAGAGGATGCAAATAACTGTAATTAAACAAAAAAAATTTAAAAAAAGAAAAACACAAGCATTGACATACGCAGCTCTTTGTATGCATGTCTATATATTGTTGGTCTCTTTACATAAGCATTTTCAGCAACTTGAGTATAGGTAATTATAGACTGATGGAGATTTTTGACATTGTGAACTGTTGAATGGAATTCAAAAGTTGCTACTTGCTTGCAGATAAGTACAGATGAACAGTTAATTATTATATAGTATGTAATAGTAAAAATGTTCTTTGAACATAAGTGAACACACAAAATTGTCATGAACAAAATAAAACTGGTTGTGTTGAACATTCATTAGAACTGGACCAGCAAAGTACTTTGACTACAGACCACTGAATTAAAAATGAATGTAACATTTACACAAGATTTTTTCCCCCAAAATGTTATCTAATATGGCATTCTATCTTCATCCTCATTTGAAAATACAAAAAGATGTTATTCCTCTTTTCTCAATAATGTGTTTCTACCAATTACTTTTTCCCTTTCTGCTTTTATCAGGTACCAGAGTACATTAATCAAAGAAAACCCACTCTGGAATAAATGTACCAATTTTTCTTATACCGTTTTTGACATGTCTACAGAACAATATTATAACACAATTCCTTTATAAATTTCCAGGGTTTAGTTTTCTTTTAAAACTTAGGTATTATATTTACATGCATTAAAATTATCCCTTAAATATTCACAGTTATGAAGGTTGACAATTGTATACATTTCCACAAGGTATATTGGGAATTCTCATCACCTAGAGTATTCTCTTTTTCTTTTTTTTTCTTTTTCTTTTTTTTTTGATGAAAACCTCCAAGGGACTAAGGACTAGACTGTGTCCCAAATCTGAATTCTCAGTGGGGAAGTAGATGCTTCTTCCATTGGTGATGTCCTAAAACAACCCAAGAAGACTAGATTCTGGTATTTCTGATCTTTGCTGAGAAGTCTATATTTCAGCCAACATTAAATATTTGTCACCTCTGGATAGGAAATAACAAAACAGTTCTTTTTTACTCTTTATATTTTTTATCCTTACCAGAGGACATTTTTTTTTTCATTAATTTTAGAGAAAGAAGAGGAAAAAGAGAAAGGGAGAGGGAGAAACATCGATGGGAGAGATAAGCACCTATTGGTTGCTTCCCATATGCAACTGAACAGGGGACTGATGTATTGGGATCAGGGATCAATCTGCAACCTAGGTATGTACCCAGACTGGGTATTGAACCTGCGAACTGTAGGCCACGGATGATGCTCCAACCAAATGAGCCATACCAGCACTGGGCACCACTACCCTATTGAATCGAAGAAACAGTTTTACTTAATGGACTCATTTTGGTATTAATATATTGAGAGCAAAGACTTTAAATTTTAGAGTTAAACTTCATTATTTTGGATAATGCTCAGGAATTGCCATGAATTTTAAAAAAGTAAACTAGAGGTTATCTAAGGCTATATAAATATTAGTTTCCATTTCAAACATTGATCAATTGAACTCATGAACTATTGTCAATTCATGTTCTTTAATTTTTTCTTTAAAAAAATTAAGCGTATTTGTACTTATAACCTGACAATTTGCAAATGTATTAGATCTGAGAGTTAGGACCTAACTTGAAAATCACCATAAATTTGAGTTAATCAAGTTATGCTCAGGTATAATTCTTATTTATTTTTTTGTTTATTTAGGAGGCCATGGATTATTTTTCAATTCAATTTATTTGAACTGAAAAATAAAAGGCAAAACAAAAACACTTCACTCATTTTGTCTCTTGTCAATTCCTAGTCAAACCCCTGCTGTCTGGCCTCAGGAAATAATCTTTTTAACTTCTATGTCCATAAATTAGGTTTACTTTTCTAGGTCATCATACAAATAGAATGTAACATGAACTCTTCTGTTAAGCTTCCCACGTTTTGCATGATTTCTGTAAAATTTGTCTGTATTAGTACATATATCAGTGGTTCCTTTCTTTTTTATTGCCACACATTCTGTTGTATGAATATATCATAATTTGTTTTTATCTGTTTAATTTTTTCAGCCATTCTCTTGTAAAGGGATATTTAGATTATTTCCAGGCTTTGCTTACTATAGATAGGACTTCTGTGAACATTGGTGAAACTATATTTTCAATAAAGTTGAGAATGGGAGTTAAGGGGAACTTCCTCAATCTTATAAAGGGAACCTATGAAAAACCTGCCATATATATCATAGAAATGGTAAAATATTAGTCCTTGTTCCCCTAGGGGTAAACCAGGAAAATATATCTGATATCACCACTTCTATTTCAACAATGAAATTGCTAGTAAGTGCAATAATCTAAGAAACAAGAGGCATAAAGATTAGGAAGCAAGAGGTATAATTGTTATTATTTGTAGACAACATTATTGTTTATGGAAAATGTCCTTATGAATGTTACAAAAACCTAGAAAACTAATATTTAAATATTGTAATGTTATAAGATGCAAGGTTAACATGCAAAATATTGTATTTCTATATAAACTAGTGAACAACTGGAAAATGAGATTTAGAAAAATACGATTTATATTCGCCATAAATCTTTCTAAAACCACTTTGTTGAAGTATAATTGACACTAAAAGCTGTAAATATTTAATGTACAGAACTTAATGAGTTTGGAGGTAAGTGCAATAAATCATGAGGGGCGAAAGAAACTTTTAGAAGTGATGGATATGTTTTTAGCACAAATAATCTCCTAAACATTATCTGTTCCCATATTCTATCTTTTATATCTGACTCTGGTCAAAACTTCTATACCTTCTCCTGCTTGCACATGGAACTCCGCTTCTGCTCTTCATAATGATTGGCTCTGATAACAAAACATCTATTCTGTAGCAAATACACTTGGAGATATATAAACTCAGACAACATTAAACATTACCATAATAAAAGACACTAAAAGAATATAGAAGTATTTCATTCCCTTTAAACCTTTTTCACTGTGCAGTGTTATTTCATTAGCTCCTTACTTTATAAGGTCATTGGTAGGCTGCAGAAGAAACTAATTACAACCAAGATTATTAAATCTACCATGGGCACACTTTCATGGCTGTGCTTTATTTGCTCAGAATCAGCAATATTTAAAGATACAAAAGTCATTTATGTTATTACTGGTTCTTCTACCTCCTAGTAAGATCTCCAGAAAATGGCTTCTTGTTTCAGACTAACAAGAACTCCAACACTCCTATTCTGAAGTCTAGCCTATAACTACATTTCTTAGTTTATTTCTCCCCATTTCCTCTTGACTTACTTGCCTCTGTCCTCCAAAATTCCCTGTATAATTTTTCTGCAGAATCACTTCTCCCACCAAGCTTTGAATCCATCTGTTTTTCCCCTTATCCAACATAAGTCCTTAATTACAAAGCCTAAGGCACTCATTAAGGTGCACCTGTAAATAGACAATTGTTTTCCCAATTGATCCTAGCCAATAGTTCTTTTTAAAAAAATATATTTTATTGATTATGTCATTACAGTTGTCCCATCCCCACCCTTTATTCCCCTCCACCCTGCACACCCCCCTTCCACCCACATTCCTCCCCTTTAGTTCATGTCCATGGGTCATGCATATAAGTTCTTTGGTTTCTACATTTCCTATACTATTCTTAACCTCCCCTGTCTATTTTCTACCTACCATTTATGCTACTTATTCACTGTACCTTTTCGTCCTCTCTCCCTTCTACTCCCCTGCTGATAACCCTCCATGTGATCTCCATTTCTGTGATTCTTTTCCTGTTCTAGTTGTTTGTTTAGTTTGATTTCATTTTTGTTTTGGGTATGGTTGTTAACAACTGTGAGTTTTCTGTCAGTTTACTGTTGATATTTTTTATCTTCTTTTTCTTAGATGTTAAATCCCTTTAACATTTCATATAATAAGGGCTTGGTGATGATGAACTCCTTGAACTTGACCTTATCTGAGAAGTACTTTATCTGCACTTCCATTCTAAATGAAAGCTTTGCTGGATAGAGTAATCTTGGATGTAGGTCCTTGCCTTTCATGGCTTGGAATACTTCTTTCCAACCCCTTCTTGCCTGTATGGTCTTTTTTGAGAAATCAGCTGACAATCTTATGGGAACTGCTTTGCAGGTATTTGTCTCCTTTTCTCTTGCTGCTTCTAATATCCTCTTCTTATCTCTTATCTTGGGTAATGTAATTATGCTGTGCCTTGGTGTGTTCTTCCTTGGGTCCAACTTCTTTGGGACTCTCTGAGCTTCCTGAAAATCCTGGAAGTCTATTTCTTTTGCCAGATTGGGGAGGTTCTCCTCCATTATTTGTTCAAATACGTTTTCAATGTGTTGCTCTTCCTCTTCTCCTTCTGGTGAACATCAAAGGCTCTGCCCCTTACTATGTTACAGGCACACCAAGACAAAAAAATGGCCCAAGTGAAAGAACAGATCAAAGCTCCAGAAAAAATGCAACTAAGTAACAAAGAGATAGCTAACTTATCAGATTCACAGTTCAAAACACTGGTAATCAGGATGCTCACAGAACTGGTTGAATATGGTAGCAAATTGGATGAAAAAAAATGAAGGCTATGCTAAGTGAAATAATAGAAAATATACAGGGAACCAACAGTGATGGGAAGGAAACTGTGACTCATATCAACGGTGTGGATCATTGGAAGGAAGGAAGAAGGAAGAAAGAAACATTCAACCAGAAAAGAATGAAGAAACAAGAATTCAAAAAAATGAGGAGTGGCTTAGGATCCTCCAGGATATCTTTAAATGTTCCAACATCTGAATCATAGGGGTACCTAGCCAATAGTTCTTAAAGTAAGCATTTTGTCCCCTTACTGAGGCAAGATCATTAGCAGCACAAATGTAAAGTCAAATTCAACATTATTAACCCATTTTGGTTTCCTTTGGATAATGATATGAGTCATAGTCAAAATACTCACAATTAAAGTAAACCTCTGTTTTTTATCTTTTTGAGTTATTCTTCATAGTGTTAATTTGGAATATACACTAGAGGATATCTCTTGAATAGCCCAGAACATCATTTTTTCATATTTAGCTTTAAATATAATGAATTAGTAATCAAATCCCATTTATCTGAAAATGATAAGAGCAAGGGTCAACAGACAGGACCCACTAGTCTACTAGTTAAAATGTATTATATGATTAATTAAATAACATTATTAACTATTTCAGGTAGGACATATCCTACATGCTCAGTATATATTTTTGATTTAATTGGTGATGACAATTCCTTGGGAAACAAAAATAGTCCCCAGCATGCTTTCTCTCTTCTCAGTAACATTTGTCTATAATGCTACTGCTGAACAGAATCCATTTGCTCATGTCAGCTTTGAATTCCAAATCCTAAATGGTTCCCAAATCTCCACAGATTCAGTAATCTACTCTGGGAAGAGTAACAAACAGAAAACAGTGGGATTTTTATTAAGATAATACTTGAGATTATGACACACATTGTTTTTAATGTTTAAAGCCTCAGGGGATGGGGAAATAGTATAAACTGTAGCCACATAACCTGAAAAAAGGTGTACTTCCTGCTGCACATTTTCCTCTCTTATAAAAATAGTTATTAATTACAACACTATACTAGTTTCCAGACAAACACACCCCAAACTCTAAACCAATGGACAATTATAAAGATATGAAATAAAGTGATTTGAAAATAACTACACTTCTTGCTTCCCAAGGTGAAACGGATCCTTAGTTTAGGAATGTCAGGCACTCTAAATCCTAAATGCAAGTTCCAGTCATTTTGGGAAATAACCTTGTGCCATTTTTATGATTAATAAAATGACTGGTCCAAATTTTCCTTTTAGTTGATAAGATGTGGCCTACATTTGATGACAATGTCTATGGGTAGAAGCAGGAGAGAATGATTTTTGCATTCAAAACAGGAGCCTTATTTTAATCATCTGATTGCCATGTGACATATTTGGGTATTAATAATGAGCAGTCAGGATCTTCAGGAAAAGGAAGATATGCTTAATGTGGATGATTTAATAGATTTTAATAAAGGGATTGTTTACAAAGGGGTGTGGAATTAAGAGTAATACACAAGGGATATGTCTCAACCTACATAAAACTGTAGGGTTTTAAATAACATTAAATCTACAACATTCTACATATAATCTACAACATTCATGCATATTCTATCTCACAAAGGCTTTTCTGATCATCTTTCCCTAAGACTTTATGCTTGAAAAAAATGAGAAAGGAGTTTTAAAATAGGAAAAATATGCTAATTTATCTGTGAAAAATTTTTAAACTTGACTTTTCAGCAAATTTATTAGTGGGAGACATTAAAAATTAATAAAAACTATTCCTCACCTATAAAAAAAGGAGTTTCTAGTCAAATATTCTTATTCTTTACTTGTTTGGGATAGTGCAATTATTATTAATATTTCAGCCCGTTTGAAAGGTATCACATCTTTCTCTGACTCCTGAAGGGAGGTAGTCATTTTGTGAGTTAAAAATCACATTCTGAGAAGCAGTAATCTAATTGTTTTCACTGAAATTCAACTTTCAAACACTGCTGAGTACTTTTGCCATTGCATAAAGTTATTATGATAGGGGGTCCTGGGATTGAATGGAGACAGAGAAAACACGTGTGGTGAGAAAGACACAGGGTTGGATGCTAAACTAGGAGATCACTGTCTCCTGCACTTACAATTTGGTTCACAAAAATCAGACATGGAGGCATAGATGACACAAAGAACCAGAAGACCATCTGTGAGTTAGTGCAACATGACTAATGAAGCCATTATGTAGACAATCAAACAGAATGAGCTAAGATTTAATCTGGAAAATAGAGCATGAGTAAGATCTGTACTTTACAAGGAAATCTGAGAAATAGGCAGAAGCAGAGAAAGTGTCCTAGTATGAGTACAAAATATGTATCACAGTGCCTGTGCCCAGTGTGAGGAGCATGAAGGTCATCCTTGTGGTCCTTTTCTTGTAAGTCATCTCTCAGAATCACCTTCAAATTCATCCCTTAATCACCCCCCAAAAGTCTAATGCTACAGAATCAGTTTTGCTACCAACCTGGGTTAGAAGAGATAGTGAATGTGAAACAAGAACCTTCGGGTATCAGGATGAAAAAGATGTTGGCTCCAAACCTTTAGAGATTATTAGCAAGTAAACCTCTCTCTTAACCTCAAGGAAATAGTAAGAGTTGAAGGAATCCAATTTAAAAACATTAAAAATAGATGATAAAAACTAAAATGCACCAACTTTCTCGATTCTGATCTTTTTAGAAAGCAAGATAGATTTTCCACAGAAGAGTTAAGGCATTCTTTATGGAAATGGCAGCTTGAAAGAGTTTATTATTTCATAAGTTGTTCATGGAATATACAGGTATTATTCAGAAGTGATCCAATGTTAACTTTCCCTTGGAATAGGTCAACTGGATATATGAAACAGGTTGACATTCATGTCACATTTTAATTAGCATAGCCTCTGGCCTCCACATCTAGGTCAGAAACCCCCACGAAAGGCTTCTGGACCCTAACTACATACCTCTCCTCACTGACAATTCTCCATGTGGACTGTTCTATATGTTTGTACATCACCCTCTTCCCAACCTCTATCTCAGACTGTGAGATGCAGGAAGTCAGGGGCTGTATCCACTTTCAACCACCATTTCACCCCAATACATATTATTATAAGTAATGAAAATATTTGTTGAAAGAATGCCTGTTATTAACATAATCTGTTTGAGTTCTTAAACTGATGTATGGTTCACCTTGTATCATTTAGTCAACTGAATGGCAAATTGAAAATCTTCTGTATTATAATTCCTTTGACTAAACAATAA
>PVJI01031242.1:0-13336 GCA_004026765.1 Micronycteris hirsuta
CAGTCAGGGACCCCTGGGTCCAGTCTGGGGATGAACGGTGCACGGTGTGAAACTCATATCTTGCTTCTATAAAATAAACTTTAAGCTTACTAAGCTTTAAACACCAAAAGCATAATTTAAATTGGTTTGTTAATAAACTAAGAAGCATAAAAGAGGCTATGGTCTCTAATCATAGATACTTTTATCAGATACATCTTATGAAATAGTGTTTTTATCAACAGGGCGGGGGGGGGGAGCACTAAGAAGCAAAAAGACTGGCCCTGGCCAGGTAGCTAAGTTGGTTTCAGCGTGTCCTGATATGCCAAAGTTGTGGGTTCGATCCCTGGTCAGAGTAGATACTAGAATCAACCAGTGAATGCCTAAGTAAGTGGAACAACAAAGTAATGTTTCTCTTTCTCTCTCCCCCCACCAAAATCAATTTTTTTAGAAAAGATTTTTTCACTCCTATGGGTTGAAACTAGTTAGATGTTTTCCAAAGCAGAAAGAGTATTAAATTTGCTTAAAATAAAAGGGGGAGGGGAAAAAACCCAACTGGGAATGTTAGCTCCACAACAAAAAGAATATGGGGTTGAAAAATTTTCAAAAACTAAAAAATAAACTAGAGTTTTGGTTCTATCATTATCTAATTGTACCTGTAGACAAGAAATTAACCTCTTTGGAGCTTTGCTGATTTGAACATCCTGATTTATAAAAACATTAAACTAACAATATTCCTTCCAATTCCAACATTCTAGGATTCCTGCTTATTATCATAATATCTCAAAATAAATATGGTATATCTAATGCGGCTTCACTTTGGTAACTTCACCAGACATCAGAGTGCATAGAAATATAGCAGTTACTTAAAAACACAAAATAAAACAAAAACAACGGGCCTCTAGACAAGTCATACCCAACTCCACTCTTGGAATACTGCCAGGTCCCCCTGTGGGACTCCAGAAAATTAAATATACAATATAAGAAGATAAATGTTGCGCATTAAGAGAAATCCTGGGAAAAAATGCATAAAGTCCAAATAGCATTCACATGTTCATGGGATGTTTCATAGGCAAGTTTAAACAAAAAAATAATTAAAAATCTAAAAAGTAAAATCTAAGTTTGAAAAATGATAACGCATTAGTCTGAGAAGTTAGCCAGGAGCCAGATGAGAGGAGTCTTGAATGATTCTGAAACCTCTCTGCAGGCCAAGGCCAGGAAGCCTAATCGGCAGTCCATCTAGGTGGCTAGATGCTATCCCCATGGCCCCCTCCACATCACATCAGCCCCCCTCCCCCAGCTTTCCCTGCAGAGAAAATAGCAAGCAAACATGAATGAATGGTGCCCCCCTCTCCAAAATCAATGAAGATCAACGAAATAGAATGGAGGGTCCAGGAATAAGCCTTTACATTTATGGTCAAGCAATTTTCCACAAGGGCGTTAAGTCATTCAATGGTTTCCTTTTTCTTTTTTCGAGTGAGGGAGAGGGAGGGAGAACGAAAGGGAGAGAAACATCGATGTGAGAGAGAGATATCAATTAGTTGCGTTCTGCACATGTCCCAACCCAGGTATGTGCCCTGACCGGGAACTAAATGGCGCCCTTTCGTTTTATGAGACAACACCCAACCACTGAGCCCCGCCAGCCAGGGCAAGGCATTTAATGGTTTCAAAGAGTGACGCTCAGACAGTGGGGTATCCACATGCGGAACAATGCAGTTAGACCCTACTTTACATCATAAATAACACTCAACTCAAAAGACCTAAATACAAGAGCTAAAAATTATAAATCTCTTAGGATAAAACATAGCAGTGAATCTTCTTGACCTTGGGGTAGGCAATGGTTTCTTAGATATGCCACCAAAGGCACAAATGACCAGAAAAAAACCCGGATAAATTGAACTTCATCAAAATTAAATATGTTTGTATTCCAAAGAATACTATCAAGAAAGTGACAACCTACAAAATGGAATAAAATATTTGTAAATCACATATCTAATATTAGACTTTTATACAGAATATATAAAGAATTCTTACGACTGAATAGTAAAAAGAGTAATTACCCAATTTAAAAATGGACAAAGGGTTTGAATAGACACTTCTCCAAAGAAGATACACAAATCAATGGCCAACCAGCAAATGAAAAGATGCTCAGCGTTGCTAGTCATTAAGAAAATGCAAATCGAAACCACAGTGAGGTACCTGGAGACGCCCATGAGGGAAGCTTTAACAGAAAAGATGAACAAGTGTGGGCGAGGATGGAGAAACTGGAAGCTCCCTACGTTGCTGGTGGGAATGTGGAATGGTGCAGCCACTTTGGAAACCAGTCTGGAAATTTGCAGTCACCATCTGACACTATACTTCCACTTTGGGGCATCTACCCGAGAGAACGGCCGCAAACACGCACATGCAAACTTGTACATGAATGTCCACAGGAAGACTATTCATAATAGCCAAAAGATGGAAACAACCCAAATGCCCATCCACTGGTGAATGGATTAACAAGATGGGGTATATCCATACCATGTAATATTAATCAGCCATAAAACAGAAGTACTGATTCATACAACATATATGAGCCTTGAAAACATTACACTAAATGAAAGACAGTCAGAAAAGACCACGTAGCATATGATTCCATTGAAAGGAAACGTCCAGAAGAGTCAAACCCGCAGACACACGAAATCAATCAGCGATTGTCCTGGGCTGGGGGTGAAGAGAGGAGAGAGAAAAGAACACTCGTGGGCACGCGTTTCTTTCGGAGGCGATGAAATGTTGGATATGAAATTAGACAGTGACGATGGTTGCACAACTTATGGACATCTTAGGAACCACTGATCCTACACTTTAAACGGGTGAATTATAAGAATAAATTACATTTCAAAACTATAAAAGAATCAGTAAGGTTTGGTAAAATATCAGCTACATGGGATAAAACTGAGGAACTCAAGGACAACTCCAAGGTTTCCAGGTGGAATAAAAGTTTTAAAACCACAAAACGTCAGAGAGCTGAAAAGCCAGGACCACTCAGACAAGGCCGGCCTTGTGCGCGAGAGCTCCAGGGAAAACACGTGCTTGGCGGTGGCAGGTCAGTCCCAACGCTGTCTATTGACAAGGAAGAGCACCCGGTCAGAAAGGAGGGCGCAACTCCAAAGCCATCTGCCTTCTGACATGTGCTGCTCCATCCTCAGTCAAAAAGTTGTGATGTGTATAAATGACCCAGGAAAGCTACGACTGTTGACTTGGGATGGCTCCTGGCAGGAACCCAGATCTGAAGGTGACTCATCAAGTTGCGTTTTCATGAAGTACACGCCCAGACCAAGCTAGGGCAGAATCTGAACCATCTTACATTTACTGACAAGAGCTTGCGAAATGTGAAAGTCTCGCATTTTATTTAGCCACTGTAACCGCGACTAGCATTTAAAAGAATACGTAAAAATGTTTTATGGTCTCAGGGGAGAAAAGCTACACACTGGCAAGAAAGCCAGAAGTACACATTATCGAACAATACAGATGAACTGATCATTTTATCTCTCAATTTTAGGCTCAGCCACAGCTGTCAGAAGACCTCTCCATTCCAGGGAGGCAGAAAAATGTCACCCTTTTTTGTGTCTGAGTCTTTAACCACTACGACTCAGTGTGGGGACAACACCAGACGTGTTTAACCACGGCTTCGAGTGACAAAAAAATCCACGTTCCACAAACTGAACAACAAGCTGCCGTGGACAGAGCCCAGATCCTGCTGCTGCCACCAAAGAGAAGCACGCTGTTAATACGTAAGCTAGGCTTTATATTCAATAATTTTCCTTATAGAAGGAAGGAAGGAAGAAAGGAAGGAAGGAAGGAAGGAAGGAAGAAGAAAGAAAGAAAGAAAGAAAGAAAGAAAGAAAGAAAGAAAGAAAGAAAGAAAGAAAGAAGCTATTAGTTCTTCACTGAGCCAGTGAACTAAATGCGGACAGTCATGAAAAAGTTAGCCAGTGAGACTCCAGAAAGAGGTGCATCAGGTAGAACTGGTTTGCTTATTATCAAAGAAGCCAGTTCAAATATTTAAATATCTTATGACTATCTGAGAGTAGTCTCAGGCAAAAAAGGAATACCTGATTAAATAAATGAAATCACAAGGTACATGGCTTCTTCCCATGGAACGTACAACCTATTCCAGGAAGACGAGACTGGAATCCACGAAGGTGCAGTGGGCAAACACGGCAGGTGGCCAAAGGGTGGCCTGAACAGGCCCCACAGCCTAAGTGCTTTGTGTTAAAACCCCCATGTAACGCACACTAACATATTCAAGGAGCAAAGTCACATGGTCACCAGGTGGGGAAAGAGCGTGGCAAAGTCAGCAGCCAAAAACTCTTAACCTATCAGAAATAGAAGAGAATCCCCTTAATCTGTTAGAAAATATCAGAAACATAAACCTCACTAAAGCTGAGGAACATTTCCGCTACAAGGAGAAACAAAAGTAGGATAGCCACTCTCGTTACTTCTTTTTTTTAATATATAATCTTCATTATTTATTTTTTTCCATTACCATTTAGTCCCCTTACATGCCCCCCAACCCCTACACACCCTCATTACTTTTACTGGAAGTCCTAGCTTGAGGAGGGGAAGGGAATAAAAATCGGGAAAGAACACAACCTGTCATTTTTGCCCTCACTGGGGAATGATATGACTGCCTTCCATCCAGTCCTGCCGTCCCTGACTCACTTCCAAGTGACCCTACAGACAGAAGACAGGCAACGGCTAGAGCAAAATCAATGCAACAAAATTATTAGCATTTCCCTACATCAGCAACAACCAACTTGAAAATGTCATTTTAAAAAGGATGTCACTCGCAGCAACAAAACTCAATAGTACCTCAACATAAATATAATAAACCAGGGGCAAGACCAGTACTTAGATTTTTAAAAAAAAAATGAAAGACATGCACGTCCTAAATAAGTGGAGAGATGGGTCAGAACAGTGTAAAGATTTCAGGAACTTAAAGGTCTCAGAAGGCTCGTGAGAAAAGACAGGAGTTGGCCACTGAGTGTACTAGAGGCGGCAAAACAATAACCCCGTGGGCAGGCACGGAGGCGAGACAGCCCACAGGTGGGCGTGGACGGGTAAGTCTGGCCTAGCCAATCCAAAACAGAGGACGTACGTTGCCGGGCAGTGGGGAAGAGAAATGGGGCCAGATGGTTACGATCCGCCACGGAAGGACACGGGGACACTGACAGTTTCTGAGCATGTGAACAGGCCGTTAATTCTGGGTGACCGCTCCAGCAGCTGCAAGCGGACGGAACCAAGGGCAGCAAGGGAGGGAAGCACACGCGGAACTAGAGGCGGCAGCCTTGCTCTTCTCTGTGGCTGCTCAGACCACACCAGGAGCGGCACGTTTCAAAGAGAATTCAAAACTAGAGTATTCAGGGAAGAGTAAGCAGCCTGAACCTGAAGCATAAAGAACGGGTGGAAGAAACAGATGTGTAGCCTAAAGAAAACTGATGGGGTGGGTGAGGGGGAGAGAGAGGTACCAAGATATGCTCTTTGCATATGCAAAGGGCTGTCCATAGGTTAGAATTGCTCTTTATCATGAAGGAGCAGAACTAAGGAAGGAGACGCTGACCAAAAACCGCAAGCGATTACCTGTAGGAGTACTGAACCTGCCATCACTGGAGGTGACCAATCGTAAACTGGATGCTCTTTTCATAGTGGAGACGGAAGCATCAGCCTGTCAGCTGGACTGGAGAACCCAAAACAACTTTCCAGCTCAAAACCTACATCTCTACACCAGGTAGGCTAGTGTAGCTCATCCAAAGGTGGGGTAAAAAAGACCTGCTCTATGCACTTGGCGGTGGGGACATAGAGACAGAACTTCCTATAACATGAGCAGGGAAGACTCGACGGCTTAAAGCAACAGCTGCACTTGCTGAATGCTCACCATGTGCCTTCCAGCTCTCTTTCACGCACTAAGTCGGGCTCTTCGCAACCGGACAGAGCAGGACCAGTTGCTGCCCAGTCTGTATTGGGGAACCCCGGATCAATTCAGTAACTTGCCCAAAATTGCACAGCAGGTAAATACCTGTGCCAGGCACAGCCGCTAGATGGCATGGAGAATGAAGGGGGAACAGTAAGATTATGTCAATATTTCAAATTGTAGAAAGCCAGGACGGGGGAACAAAGAAAGAAGCTGGTGGGCAGGGTGGGGAAGAGGTAATGGGTCCAGATTATGCAGAGTCTGAGACAGAAGAGATGACAAGAAATGTTCAGTAGGCAGTTTTCATTTTCACCAATAACTTTATTGAGTTGGATATTTTGAGTATGTCGGCTGTCTCCCACTATTGGCTTTCAGTGGGTGGAGGCCAGCAACGATGCTCAACACCTTCCAATGCGTGAGACGGTCCCACAGCAAAGGGTTATTTGGCCGAAACGTCAACAGTACTGAGAAACTTTGCAAACCATTTCTGACACACTCGATCAGTCTCAGCACCTTCTCCATACACTGCAGAAATCTTTTTCTGCGTTTCAGTTGCGTTTTTACCTTTCCGGAAATAATAAAGCATAATACACCCAAATGTTGCATATCTTCTTCTATCTTCAATATTAAAATGACTGCACAAAAATTCACCAACTTTGATAGGTTTTTTAAAAATGCATGCTGATATGACAGCTGTCACAGTACAATCCAACAAAATTGTTTCAAATGAAGTTAAAGACAACTCAGCATTACTAGAGCCATCGTACAGAAAAATACTAAATGAACTTTTTGGCCAACCCAATAAATTTTTGCTGTGTGGCTGTCTTATGCATTGGAAGAGGCTTGGCAGCTCCGCTGGCCTCCACCCACTAGAAGCCAATACCGGGAGATAGCTGACACACTCAAAATATCCAAATCAATAAAGTTATTGGTGAAAATGAAAAACGTGTCTTTTATTTTACAGTAAAAACTACACGGACTTTTCAGCCAAGCCAGTACACTGCAATTAAAGGAGCCACAGCAGCAACAAGGAGAGGCAAGCAGCAGCGGGACGGCAGGAACGAGTTCTCAAGACTGGTATGCTGGGCAAGTATTTTAACCCAAGGAGGAATGAACAGTTTATAAGCAGCACAATCCCGTGCAGTGCGTTTCAAATAGTGCCCCAGAAAACGACAACTGTAGGGAACACCAACAGGTGTGATTCCAGTGACCATGTGTAACTCGTGATTGTCCCCTCACTGCCAAAACGCTTCCCTTCCCCTACACTTCCGAGGATACGCTGACCCCGTTTCTGAGAAGAAACTAAATCAGAATCCCTTGTTGATGAGAAACTGAACATATGAGTCCTTATTAAGTGTCCCTGTTTTAACTACTGTAATGTGTTAACTCATTTTTAATCCTCACAATAAAACCATGAGATAGGTTTCCATTTTCAGATGTGGAAACTGAAGCACAGAGAATTTCAATAAGCTGCCCAAGTTCCCACAGCTTAAAAGTGATAGCGCTGGGGTTCAAACCCAGGAATCCAACCTCATAAACAGTTGGACATGACAGCTGGTCACCAGGTAAATGCTAGGGGAGACCTTAGGGATCTTCTGCTTCAACCCCATTGTTTCATACCTGAAACGGCTAAAAGCAAACAGAAGGACTTGCACAAGTTGACAGAGTTGGTGAACTGCTGGACAGAGGCAGAATCCAGGTGAAAAGTAATTCTAGACACTTCTTTCAGCAGGTGCAGTGAGAACAGAGGGCCAGCCTTACTTCTGGGCTGGGAATTTAATGAACAGCTTCAGCCTCTCCCTTTAAATGCTGAGAATTCTGAATTCTCAGACCAGTCACATCCATATTTATACACAGCAAAGGTTTATTCCAAAACCAAATAAACTCACTCTGCAAATGCACTTAGAAACTTAAGGATAATTGAATCAATGCCCTCCCATCTTATCAATGAGCTGCAGCTGGCGACTGGCATTCAATTATACACTTTGGGGCAAACGATACTGTTTTTAAACTGCTTCCTACAACTAAATAACAGTAATTATTTGTTACTCCTAGTTAGGACACTAGAGAAACTTCCAGAGACAGAGAAGCAGCCCTTAGTTGGGTGATTTAGGTCAAGGATACCCCCTTTTGGCCTAGAGAACTCAAAATCAATTACCATTTCAAAAAGGAGAGCAGCGGCATTTCCCCCTAATCTCTTTAATAAAGAATATAACATTTGAGAAACATCTCATCCCCAGAGCACCAGATTCCCATTAACGACCTGGAATATATTACAATACCTGCCTCTTATTAAGAGGTAGAAAGCATCAAGTATTGAAGGCACAAAAATTTGGAAGAATGACTCTCTCTTCGAAATCTGATTGGCAAGACCGCCTGAAACCTTCACCAGGCAATCCGAACTACACCGGGCTTTGCCAGAAAACCCGCTTTTAACTGAAATAAAGAGCCCCGAGAAATAATCTGTTTAGTCACGGTAACAGTCACTTTCCCCTAAAATGAGCGCTTTGGAAAAACCACTTGTAGACCAGGGTCTGACTCATGCCGGCAGCCGGCCGTCCTCAAAGTGGAAGCTGCAACCACAGATCCAACGCGGGCTCCCGAAGCCTCCGGCTCTGACTCAGTGTTTCCGCGCCTCCCGAGGTGGCTTACTATTGTCACTTAAGAGTTTATTCCCGGCCCTCCTGCGTCCTCAGAAACGCCAACCGGCGGGGCCCCAAGTCCGCACGGAGTCTGTGTCCGTGTCGGGGCCGGAGGACAGAGTGGGGGACGGTCGCGAAAAGACAAAAGGACCCGAAAGCTTTATCACGAGGATGACACAGGTACTCGGGGTAAGTGCAATGGCTTTCAAAATGCATGGTCTGACACGGTATGACACATCAAAGTTTTAGGGACTTGAGTGGCTGCAGAAAAATACCCGCACAGGGTCTGAGCGAGGCAGAAACAAAACCCCGCAGCCCACCCGGAGAGGCCACGAGCAGGCACGGGGGGCTGGGGACCCGCGGGGCCACGCCCATGCCCCCGGACCCAGGCTGGCTCGGCGGGGTCCGGACCCCCGAGGGCCCTGAGCCGAGCCCCCGGCCCACCCCTCGGCAGCTCCAACTCACCAGGAATTGGAGCATGATGTCAGCGAAGAGCGCGAGAACGGTGGTATCAACTCGGAGGGCCGTTCCTACCCTGCCTCCCCCGGTGCCAGGGGCGGGACCCGCATTAGCTTCCGGGTCACCCCACGCCCCGCCCCCCTCGCCTCAACTCACCCGGAAGCCGCTAGCGGCGCCCCGACTCCCCCTGGCGGAGCGTCTCGGAATTACCGCTTGAGTGGGCCGACCGGTGAGAAAGCCAGAGTGGAGTCAGTCAATCCCAAGTCCGAAGCCTGGCTGGGCAGCTTTGAACATTCAGAATCCGAGGCTTCAGTCGCAACATCCCGCTTCTGTAACTTTGGGCCGGAGTCCCGGAACCTGCTTTATTAGTACCAGCACCCCAGCGATTCTGATGCACAGCCAGGCTTAGGTCCTTCTGACCTATAAGGACCGCAGGACGCAGAGATTCCCATCCCCAGGTACAGAGCAGAATCACCATGGAGCTTTGCAGCCTCGTCTACCCGGGTCACGCGTGGAATCTGCGGGAGGCGATGAGGGTTGTTTTTACAAAAGTACCACCGGTATGCTATGTAACCTGCCGTGAGGACCTATGATAGAGGTTAGGCGCTTTAGTTAAGATGGAGACCTTTGGAGTCTGGCACAGCTGGGCCCATTTCACCATGGCCTTGCACTTCCTGGCAGCCGTGAACAAGTTCCTGAAGTTTGCTTTCCTTCTCGGTAAATGAGGCTAACACCTTGTTGAATTGCTGCAGGGATCAAATGAGACAATGTGAGGGATCAAAAATTGGTTGTCATGTGTCTGGTGTGGACAGCGAGCTCTGGAAGAGGTCTCGCGTCCTCTGTCCACCCGGAGCTACCCTGACGCTGTGGGCCACCTCTGCTCCGGGTCCTCAAATCCCGCCACGGCCTCCATCAACACACACACTTACAAAGCAAGACGCCTTTCTCTCTTTGCACTCAGCCTTCTGAATTCATCCTTATCTGCTATAAAAAGTAGAACTCCGGTTCCAGATAGTAACAACCAAATCATAGGAGTTTTTACCATATGGGAGTGTATTCTAAAGTGGACAATGATGAGGGGTACAGGAAAGCTCTGAGAATGTAAGCATTCTTCTCTCCATTTCTGATTTTCTTCGCACATCTGCTTCATTGTTCTCTTTGCCTTCCGTTTTTTCCTGCTTTCTAGAATACAGTTCATTGCAGCACTTATTTGAGCTTACTCATTAAATGGTCCGACCAATAGAAGACTGGATCACTCTTTCCTAACCATTTTCAAATACCTGGGAAAAGAACACAGATTGGTCAAGCTGGTGTCAGATTCTCCCAGGTCAATTACAATGAGAAGGGGCAGGGTCTCTGAACTGAAGTGGCTGCCACCAGGGAGGAGGAGATGCTGGTAGATGGCTATAAATACTCGACTTTCCAACATGTCGAGGGTAAAAAACTTAACTCAGTCAAGTCCTGACCAGGGCTTCTCAAACTTCAATGTGCAGACAAATCACCTGGGGATCTCATTAAACCGCGGGTTCCAATTCAGGACATGAGAGTTGGGGCCTGACATTACGCACTTCTAATTAAGCCGCAAGTTATGCAAATGCTGGTGGCCTGCGGACTATGTTTTGAGTTGTAAGACACTGTGAGCTGCACGAGGGTAGGGACTTCATCCCTTCGGTTCATGACTTCATCTGTCCAGCAAGTGCCTGGCACAACCTCTGAACACAAATGATTATTGAAGTCTTTGCATGAAACCTTATTCCCTTCTTACAGATAAAGTCTTAATTGAAACCTGACTTATTTTAATTTTTTTGACTGATTGATTTGAGAGAAACATCAATTTGCTGTTCCACTACTCAGGCATTCATTGGCTGATTCTTGTATGTGCCCTGATCAAGGATTGAACCCACAACCTTGAGGCATCAGGAAGATGCTCTAACCAACTGAGCTACCTGCTCAGGGATAAAGCCTGACTTTTTTGCTAAGACCTTCCAGAAGCTCTTCTTTCTCAAACAACCAGAAGCCGTGGAAAAGACAGGCAGACCTCTTTAGCTATTTTGAGATTTTTACTTAAATGTCCTCATATAAAAACACCTCCTTGCTCTGGCTGGTGTGGCTCAGTTGGTTGGGTGTGGTCTCACACACTGAAAGGTCACTGATTCAATTTTGGCCAGGGCACATGCCTGTGGTTTGCAGGTTCAGTCCCCAGTTGGGGTATATCCGGAAGGTGGCCAATCAGTGTTTCTCTCCCTTCCTCTCTCTCTGAAATCAAAAATTAAAAAAAAAAAAACCAAAAAACCTCCTTTAAGATTCATGTTCTCCCTTTACTCGTTCACGATGCCTTAATCTACTGCTTTACTGGGCAGCCCTCTTATTCCCTGAAGGCTTTGGCATTGAACAGCCCTCCTGTCAGCCCCGAGCTATCATACCCAGGGGTGACTTCAAAGGCCATGTACATTTGTGTTTTCCAGAATCCTAACTCCTAGTAGCGGCCTTCATCCTCACACCACGTCGGCAGTCCACTGCCATGTTTCTAACACACACTTTTCCCCCTCCTGGGGCTCCTCCACCTGTTCAGTATTAATTCTCAGATTGTACCTCCTATCCTACTAACTTTGACCTTCGCCAGATCTGCGGTCTCTCATCTGTTCCATATTCTCAGCAATGGTTCTCCTCTGGCTTCACTCCTTTTCTAGCTGATCTAAACCCCAAGAGACTGGAACTTCAATCACGGCGTATTAGCCTCAGTTCTCTCATTCATTGGTCTTCTATGATATTTGCCTTTTAAAAATTCTAATTCTTAATCAATCTTCCCATTTCAGTTCCTTATCAGTGACTCTGAACATCAGATAGAGAGAAGATGGATCATTCAGCAAATGATGCTGACCTAACTTGGTTCACTGGTATTTTTTCCACCTGGAAAAATTGGTAATTTGGGTTCCAGTCTCACACTTTACACATAAAAAGTTATAGATCAATAACAAATTAAACAAAACAGAAATATTAAAATTTCTAGGGAAAAAGGAAGAAATTCTTTTATAACCTCCTAATTGGAAGGTTTTTCGCATGACCAGCATGATACAAAAATGCAGAGGTCATAACAGAAAAAGTAAAATCAGTGACATAAAAATAAGACTTTTCTGTATGGCAAAAAAGAAAAAAGAAAAAAAAACATCATTTGTAAAACAAGTGAAAAGAGCGCCTACAAATCAATAGACCAAAAATCCAATAAAAAATGGTCAAAGGATGTGAACAGCTCATAGAAAAGGACATAGCAATAGCTCAAAATTGTGGAAAGATACTCAGTGGCGTTATTACTCAAAGAACTATAAATTACTACCATTTTTCTCCAAATTGGCAAAAATCAAAAAACTTGATAACACACTGTACTGGAAAGAACGGAGAACCAAGCACAGCTATACAGTTGAAAGGGATACAAATCGTTAAAACTCCCTTGGAGGGCAATGTAGCCAAAACTATCATACACTGAAATTAGCACACCCTCTGTCTCAGCAATTCCATGGAACTGTGTACACTCAAAAACACGCAAATAGTCCTGGCTGGTGTAGCTCAGTGGATTGAGTGCAGGCTAGGAACCAAAGGGTCCCGGTTCGATTCCCAGTCAGGGCACATGCCTGGGTTGCAGGCCAGGTCCCCAGTGAGGGCCACGTGAGAGGCAACCATACATTGCTGTTTCTCTCCCTTTCTGTCTCCCTCCTTTCCCCTCTCTCTAAAAATAAAAATAAATAAATAAATTTTTAGTGTATTTTTAAAAAGATTTTATTTATTTATTTTCAGAGAGAGGAGAAGGGAGGGAGAAAGAGCAATGTATGGTTGCCTCTCACATGGCCCTCACTGGGGATCTGGCCCGCAACCCAGGCATGTGCCCCGACTGGGAATCGAACCGGGACCCTTTGGTTCCCAGCCTGCGCTCAATCCACTGAGCTACACCAACCAGGGCCAAATAAATAAATTTAAAAAAACCATCTTCTTAAAAAAACAACAACAACAACAAAAAAAACACATGCAAATAGGTGAGTGGAACAAAATGAGCCCAGCAATAGACTCTCATAAATACAGTCAACTGATCTTCCACAAAAGAACAAAGGGAGTACAATGAAGCAAAGCTAAGGCTCTTCAAGAAAACGGTGCTGTTCGATTCCCAGTCAGGGCACATGCCTGGGTTGCAGGCCAGGTCCCCTGTGAGGGCCATGTGAGAGGCAACCATACATTGCTATTTCTCTCCTTCTCTGTCTCCCTCCCTTCTCCTCTCTCTAAAAATAAATAAATAAAATCTTAAAAAAAAAAAAAA